>CAUJRU010004047.1:0-24936 GCA_963277665.1 Viscum album | reverse complement strand
TGGTGCTAGTCACCATCCCCTGGCCTATGGGAGGCGGGCTTGGGGTAGTCACGGCATGGGTCCCGAGGACGGTTCGTGACAAATTGGTATCAGAGGAGTTCGTTTCTACTGTATAACTCAGGACTCTGATATTTCTTCTATGTGAACCAATAGTGTTAAGGGTATTGAGTGTGGTTATCAGTCCCGGAAGTCCATTGTTGGTGCAACGGCCGACGTATCCGTACACCAGGACCCTGACTTCTGATTTCTGACTCAATGCACGAAAACATTGATTGCATGTGTGTTTCATAGTTTTTCTTTGAGATTACTTTGTGTCAGCTCACCAAGTATAACATTTGACCGTGGTGCACCTGTTTCTTTTCAGGATGGCCCCATGATGGCAGCCAGCTAGGGTTCCGAGTTTTGTGCGAACCGATAACCCACCGAGCGACGAGGCCTCGGTGCATGGGCCTTTTTCAGCGGAGGAACCGACGTTACCTCTACCCATCGAGCCATCGATGCTACCAGCCCCAGTCGTTGATAGTGCACGTCTCCTTAGTGCACTGCATGAGTTTCAGCTTCTGAGACCACACAGGTTGTAGAGACCCGAAGCCTGACGTACATGGACATTACATTACATTTGCGGAATACTTAGTACATTACAAAAACACACACACAAGGACCGTAATAGTTTAGTGTCTTTGGAAACTCTGACTATAATCTTCTAATCGTGGTGAAAGATCTTCAACATCTCCCATAAAGATCTTCCTTTTTTTTACCTAAAACCTTTCTTTATATCCTGGGGAAAAGAAGACATAAAAGGGTGAGCTCAAATGCTCAGTAAGGGTAAACAAAGGAAATATCAATCACATAATTTTCATAAGAACATAACATTTTTGGAAATCTTAACCTGCAAAAGAGAGCATAATTTCATAACATGGGATAAATCATAGTAGTGAAATGAAATCATAACTTAAAACATTACTCATTGTGGCATACACACATAATCATAGAGAATCATTTCTTGTTAGTCAAGACTCATTGCCAAGACTATCTTAGTGGACAAAGTCCCTTTCTGAATCGAGTAATCCTCGTTTCAGTCCTGTTTCACTGAACCGGTATAACCTACCATTCCAGCCATGTCTATCTCATGAGATATGAAATCTTTACCCAATGAATTGGAGGGAGATATAGGTCCCACCCATCTATTAATGAATCCTTTCTTATGTGTGCCACAAAATCATAAATCATACATCATTGCATAACCCATGTAATAAAAATGGGATTCTTAAACAACATGACATCATAAAACCATTCATATAAGATAAAGGAATTCATAAACATAATTCCATCTCAACATAGTCAAATCAATGTAAAAATATGGATATAAACAGAACCCTTTATTATCTTATATGGGAAAATAAATTTGATAAAACACTTGAATTGAATTCTTGAGGAAAATATCCTTTCTTCTTCAAAATCAATTTCTTTTCACAAAACATCATGCAATTTTAAAAGAAAGATATTTTATTGAAAATAGTCATGAAATATTTTAGAGGAATCTTCATGAAAATAAGGCTTTATAAAACAGTATAAATCCGTTCGTGCCGTATAAGTTAAAAAAAACATTCTTCGTACTTTTGTCGAAAAAGTCAAAAAAGTACCTCGTACGAAAAACAAAAAAAGATTCCTTTCATATCCTTTACTAAAAACTAATAGAAGGGAAAAATTGGATTTAAACAATTGTAGGTGGATGGAAATAATATTACATATTGAGGGAACATGGATGTGGATGATAAAATACACCCCAGTAAATACTTACGAATAAACAATCTCGGATAAAAATGAGATTGTGATATTTCCCTTACCTTAGGTCCGACTTGCTTTGTAAGTGTCCGAACCTCCTGTATAATGATTTAAATCATGTTATTGACTTATTACAGAATCATATTCATTGTTATGATATCATATATGGTTCACTTATGACATTATATTACCCGTTCTTTTGTAAACTCCATGTTAAAGAAGCGTTTTGGGTAAAATCGTTTCATTTATCGTAGGTGTTTTGACTTGTTGTTCTTGACATCATTATTACTTATATCATGATTTACTTACTTCCAGAATATAAAATATTATTTATATATCATATATATTCCGTATATATATATATATAATAGGTAGATAAATAAAATGAAAACCACTGTTCATGGAGACGGTAGTCCGTACGTACGCATGAACGCTGTTTTCCTTTCCTTATTGTCTTGAAATGGAAGTAAGTAGATGACATACATATGTATATATATACATAAATCCAGTAGCTTTATAATGTCATATATTTCATTATTATTTCTTATATATACATTATAATCATTCTTAAATGGTTAACATGGAGAATGAATCTCATCGTGTCGTGGAGACGGTAGTCCGTACGTACGCACGAGCGATGATATCATTTCTATAAATATTGAATTGAATTGGAGTGGATTATACAATATATCAGAATCAATATGATGTTGTAATAACTATGTATAGTTATTCTTTACACCATTATACCCATCCATGTAAGGTGGTGGTGGAAAATAGATTACACCACGGCGTGGAGACGGTATTCCGTACGTACGCACGCGCGGTGATTTCTTTTTCCGTAGGATGGATAGATGGTGAAATAGGGTTGTTTCATACTTATAATAACATATCAGTATATGAGTGATACTGATGTTATTACTTCATAATGAAACAACCTAAGAAGAAGAAGTGGAAGAAGAAATAAAGATGAAAGAATCGGTAACGGTAATTACCTCTTCTTTGAAGTGCCTCTTTGAGACCTCTTCTTAGGGCACTAGAATTGGTCTTTGAGGAAGACCAGAACCTCTAGGATGTTGCTAGGGAAGTGGAGAAGGGATTTTGGCAGGGGTTGGCCGAGCTTGAGTGCTCAAATTGGTGTGAGGAGGAGGGGGAGGAGGTGTCCTTTTATAGGGGAGGAGATGGGCACCTTAGGAATATCTCAAAATATTATTTTATATTAAAGTAAAAATCGGTTTATAATGGTTCCAAAGGGTCTTATTTCGAAGCTAAAGTGGGGATGGGTCTAAATCCTATCAACCAATAGGATTTAGACAAGTTTAGGGTATTATTTTAACCTTATCAATTAGATTTAACTCTAAGTTAAATAATTTAACTTTTACCGTGTCTTTTTGTTTTCTTTCACTATATGGTTAATAAACTTACTATAACATGCCAAACGAACCCCAAATTGTATATTATTAATACATATATCCTTATCTAAGTCATTTGGCCGAACCTTAGATTTTTAGGAATAAAATAACAATTAGTAATATAATATTTGATTTAAAAACTATTTTGTGTCAATTTTGACACTATTTGATATATGATTTTTGTGAAAGTCATAACAGAATTATATGTTCGAACCAAGTTGATTAAATCATCACTAATATATCATAGTAACCTATAAAATTAGTGGAATTCATAAAAAGTCTTAAATTACATTTATTTTGGTATTTATATTATCAATTATGTCAATATTTCATTAATAAGATAATTACTGCATCATCTTTGTGTCATAAATAAATTATATTATTTGATGTCTAAAAATTACAAATAAAATACCATCATGTAGGAAATCTTTTTATCCTTCTAATGAATATTTATAGTCTAATTTATCTTATGTATAACCCCGTATTAAAAATGATTTACTTATTAAACTTTGATTTTAACTATTTTAACCCTTCTTTAAATAAATGTCCTAATCTAATCCAAGTGGGCCTAAATGGTCATATTTTATTCCTAAGTTTGTTTTTGGTCGAATTAAACTTGTCCAATAGAATTAGGACATGTGTTAGGGTAATATTAATATCATATTTACCCTTAGTTACCCTATTTACTATTAACCGCGGTAAAAAAAAGTAAAAAGTTACTATTCACCAAAAATTATTTTCATCTCATTGAACCACATTTTAGTCCTTGATATTAACCGTGTCTCTCGGATTTTCGAAATTCCATTCACAGAAGCGGTAAAATTAAGTTTTATGCAAAATTCAGTTTTTAACCTACCACTTAGTGGTTTCACTATTCATCAAAAATTGATGTTTTTCAGAACAATGCCAAAATTTCATCCCAAGCTATATTTCATATTCCGAATTCAAAAATGAAGTCTATTTTACCAAATTCATAACATAAAAGTTTCATTAATTAATTTTATAATTAAATCCCGCTGTTAAAACAAATAGCGTGTTTTTAAGAAACAATATCTATCAAAAGATTGACACTTGTTTATGTCTAGTTTAAATGTGAAATTACATCCAATGACCAACATTGTATTAAATTGTAAAAATATATTCTAAATATACTTTAAAACCACTCAAATTAATGATTTATCACTATTAATTATTTCGATTAAAAAAGTTGTTTTTAATTATAATTTAGTAATTTTCACTATTCATCAGAATATGAAAGTTATCCGAAAAGTACCAAAATTTCACCTTAGGCTAAATTCGATACTCCGAATCCAAAAATAAAGTTCATTTTGAAAAATAAGATTTACTGGATTTCAAAAAGTGGTTATTACTATTCATAACGGCTAGTTTTAATAATATTTTTATAGCATATCGTTGTTTAGTGAAACTCGGTATTGCGTACTACGCACGCTATCGAGGAAGGTCGCGATTGAGTGTAATGCAAGACAAGTCAAGGATGTGTGTTGTACAAGCTCCTTTTGGAGTAGCGTACAACACAAGACATTAATAAAATTAAAAAGAATATTTTTTTATAAAATCTTGGGCTGTTACATTCTACCCCCCTTAAAATGAATTTCTCCCTCGAAATTCGTCGGGGTTATAAATGGTTTACTATTTGAAAGTTTCTTTAATAGAAACCCACATAGTAAAAGGGAATACCAAAACTTGGCTTTAAAAACTATAGTATGAAATGTAACGATTACCCAAATAAACTAATCACTGGGTTTCCACATAGGTGAAAATATGGATATGGAAGAGAAATCTAAGCATCATGTTCTGATGGAGAGTGGTAGAGAACATGGCTATGGAAAAGCCAGTAATCACAAATCCATAGATTTGTGATGATATAAGGTACCATCTGATTCATCAAGTATAAGAGAACTAGGACAACATTTTTGGTTTTCAAGATCATTTCCCTAAAGTTAAAGAATTTGAATTAGAATAAATACTTACTTTATTTTGGTACAATCTCACTGTTGTTCATGCCTTTAACAATTTCCACTTCATCTCTTAAATAAATGAAGTTGAATTTGTTATTCGTGAAGTGTTAGCAGATCATGTGATAGAATGACGGGGCATTCCATCTGTTTCAAACAAAAGGTTAGTAAAATTATATACATAAGTCGATCTATAGTGAGATTAATCACATATGGACTTATACTTCATATATCATACTGCTTAATATAATAAAACTAGTTTCTACTAAACAGGGACTTCCTGTAGGCTAGTGGTAGGCGATAAAGGCCAGTCGCACTTCGGTTGTGGGTTCGATTCCTACAGCCTTGTCCGAAGCGATGGGTTGTCGCCCGTCCTGCAGGTTGTCCTTTTTCTAAAACTATATTACTATAACATCCCATCAATAATATCGAAAAAACTTCTATCCTTAAACAATACTAACTTATGTCCAACATAAACCAGTCTAATCTTTAGGCTTATACATAATACTGCAGTCTACTCTCATAATATAGTGACAACGATTACCAGAGATTTAATACTGTCGTTGATCCCCACATAACATATGTCTTGTTGGTCACATTCCAAACATTCAAAGTCCTTAATCGTGTATTCTCTTGAATACCTTAGTGAGTGAAGTTAAAAGTTAACACTTTCCATATACCAAAATCCTCAAAATTCTATATACTCAAACCATGATATCACTTAGTCCTTATATCAATCATGAGCTCATGAATACTGTCAAACATTTCATTTTCTCCTTATCCCTTCATGATGTGCATATCATATACTTTCCAAAATATTTGAATCACTTTTCATGGTTACCGGTACCTTAAAATTATTGAAAACCACAATAGACCAATACATAAATATTTCAGTACACCATAAAAGTACCTCAACAACATTATTCTTGAATACCAATACATAAACACTTTAGTCCATCCACTTTAATGATTGTCCTGGAATAATTCCTTCCTTGATTTAGAAGTAACTTTTTAGGTCAGGGCATTGAGTTGGGTAATGCCCATGTTCTCCACAAATAAGACATTGAACTACATAACAGTCTGTCACTCTATGACCCTTTTCTCCACACAGATAACATCGGTCCCTCCATTTGAGGTATTCCTCAAGGTTCTTCTTCCCTTCTTTAGAAATCTCAATCTTCCTTTCTTTATGCTCCTCAACATGCGAACATGCATAATAGTCTATCTTCCTCTTCTTTGAAGAATTAGGCATACCACTAAATTTCACCTTGTTAATCATATATCGCGATGATTGATTCGGCATAATCACAACATCATTCTCTCTAGGCATTACACAGTTTTGTTGCTCATAGTCACCAATTTTTCCATTGGATTCAATGTTAACTGAATTCCTTTTGGTTCCCTCCATTAACTAAAACACAAAAATAATTTTGTGAGAATCAAAAATCATGCTAGAGAAAACAACATAGTAAAGGGAAAGTATCCTCAATACCTATCTTCTTAGGTTTAATCTAATATCATTACCATAGTTCTCGGAATATATCCTATACGTATACTTATCCTTAGGGACATCCCTAGACATACCTTAGAAACATCTCTAGGAATCTCACTAACGTTTTCGCATCCTAGTTTCCAAAGGTTGACTAAACCTTTCCTCTGATACCAACTGTAGAGACCCGAAGCCTGACGTACATGGACATTACATTACATTTGTGGAATACTTAGTACATTACAAAAACACACACACAAGGACCGTAATAGTTTAGTGTCTTTGGAAACTCGGACTATAATCTTCTAATCGTGGTGAAAGATCTTCAACATCTCCCATAAAGATCTTCCTTTTTTTTTACCTAAAACATTTCTTTATATCCTGGGGAAAAGAAGACATAAAAGGGTGAGCTCAAATGCTCAGTAAGGGTAAACAAAGGAAATATCAATCACATAATTTTCATAAGAACATAACATTTTTGGAAATCTTAACCTGCAAAAGAGAGCATAATTTCATAACATGGGATAAATCATAGTAGTGAAATGAAATCATAACTTAAAACATTACTCATTGTGGCATACACACATAATCATAGAGAATCATTTCTTGTTAGTCAAGACTCATTGCCAAGACTATCTTAGTGGACAAAGTCCCTTTCTGAATCGAGTAATCCTCGTTTCAGTCCTGTTTCACTGAACCGGTATAACCTACCATTCCAGCCATGTCTATCTCATGAGATATGAAATCTTTACCCAATGCATTGGAGGGAGATATAGGTCCCACCCATCTCTTAATGAATACTTTCTTATGTGTGCCACAAAATCATAAATCATACATCATTGCATAACCCATGTAATAAAAATGGGATTCTTAAACAACATGACATCATAAAACCATTCATATAAGATAAAGGAATTCATAAACATAATTCCATCTCAACATAGTCAAATCAATGTAAAAATATGGATATAAACAGAACCCTTTATTATCTTATATGGGAAAATAAATTTGATAAAACACTTGAATTGAATTCTTGAGAAAAATATCCTTTCTTCTTCAAAATCAATTTCTTTTCACAAAACATCATGCAATTTTAAAAGAAAGAGATTTTATTGAAAATAGTCATGAAATCTTTTAGAGGAAGCTTCATGAAAATAAGGCTTTATAAAACAGTATAAATCCGTTCATGCCGTATAAGTTAAAAAAAAACATTCTTCGTACTTTTGTCGGAAAAGTCAAAAAAGTACCTCGTACGAAAAACAAAAAAAGATTCCTTTCATATCCTTTACTAAAAACTCATAGAAGGGAAAAATTGGATTTAAACAATTGTAGGTGGATGGAAATAATATTACATATTGAGGGAACATGGATGTGGATGATAAAATACACCCCAGTAAATACTTACGAATAAACAATCTCGGATAAAAATGAGATTGTGATATTTCCCTTACCTTAGGTCCGACTTGCTTTGTAAGTGTCCGAACCTCCTGTATAATGATTTAAATCATGTTATTGACTTATTACAGAATCATATTCATTGTTATTATATCATATATGGTTCACTTATGACATTATATTACCCGTTCTTTTGTAAACTCCATGTTAAAGAAGCGTTTTGGGTAAAATCGTTTCATTTATCGTAGGTGTTTTGACTTGTTGTTCTTGACATCATTATTACTTATATCATGATTTACTTACTTCCAGAATATAAAATATGATTTATATATAATATATATTCAGTATATATATATATATAATAGGTAGATAAATAAAATGAAAAACACCGTTCATGGAGACGGTAGTCCGTACGTACGCATGAACGCTGTTTTCCTTTCCTTATTGTCTTGAAATGGAAGTAAGTAGATGACATACATATGTATATATATACATAAATCCAGTAGCTTTATAATGTCATATATTTCATTATTATTTCTTATATATACATTATAATCATTCTTAAATGGTTAACATGGAGAATGAATCTCATCGTGTCGTGGAGACGGTAGTCCGTACGTACGCACGAGCGATGATATCATTTCTATAAATATTGAATTGAATTGGAGTGGATTATAAAATATATCAGAATCAATATGATGTTGTAAGAACTATGTATAGTTATTCTTTACACCATTATACCCATCCATGTAAGGTGGTGGTGGAAAATAGATTACACCACGGCGTGGAGACGGTATTCCGTACGTACGCACGCGCGGTGATTTCTTTTTCCGTAGGATGGATAGATGGTGAAATAGGGTTGTTTCATAATTATAATAACATATCAGTATATGAGTGATACTGATGTTATTACTTCATAATGAAACAACCTAAGAAGAAGAAGTGGAAGAAGAAATAAAGATGAAAGAATCGGTAACGGTAATTACCTCTTCTTTGAAGTGCCTCTTTGAGACCTCTTCTTAGGGCACTAGAATTGGTCTTTTAGGAAGACCAGAACCTCTAGGATGTTTCTAGGGAAGTGGAGAAGGGATTTTGGCAGGGTTTGGCCGAGATTGAGTGCTCAAATTGGTGTGAGGAGGAGGGGGAGGAGGTGTCCTTTTATAGGGGAGGAGAGGGGCACCTTAGGAATATCTCAAAATATTATTTTATATTAAAGTCAAAATCGGTTTATAATGGTTCCAAAGGGTCTTATTTCGAAGCTAAAGTGGGGATGGGTCTAAATCCTATCAACCAATAGGATTTAGACAAGTTTAGGGTATTATTTTAACCTTATCAATTAGATTTAACTCTAAGTTAAATAATTTAACTTTTACCGTGTCTTTTTGTTTTCTTTCACTATATGGTTAATAAACTTACTATAACATGCCAAACGAACCCCAAATTGTATATTATTAATACATATATCCTTATATAAGTCATTTGGCCGAACCTTAGATTTTTAGGAATAAAATAACAATTAGTAATATAATATTTGATTTAAAAACTATTTTGTGTCAATTTTGACACTATTTGATATATGATTTTTGTGAAAGTCATAACAGAATTATATGTTCGAACCAAGTTGATTAAATCATCACTAATATATCATAGTAACCTATAAAATTAGTGGAATTCATAAAAAGTCTTAAATTACATTTATTTTGTTATTTATAGTATCAATTATGTCAATATTTCATTAATAAGATAATTACTGCATCATCTTTGTGTCATAAATAAATTATATTATTTGATGTCTAAAAATTACAAATAAAATACCAACATGTAGGAAATCTTTTTAGCTTTCTAATGAATATTTATAGTCTAATTTATCTTATGTATAACCCCATATTAAAAATGATTTACTTATTAAACTTTGATTTTAACTATTTTAACCCTTCTTTAAATAAATGTCCTAATCTAATCCAAGTGGGCCTAAATGGTCATATTTTATTCCTAAGTTTGTTTTTGGTCGAATTAAACTTGTCCAATAGAATTAGGACATGTGTTAGGGTAATATTAATATCATATTTACCCTTAGTTACCCTATTTACTATTAACCGCGGTAAAAAAAAGTAAAAAGTTACTATTCACCAAAAATTATTTTCATCTCATTGAACCACATTTTAGTCCTTGATATTAACCGTGTCTCTCGGATTTTCGAAATTCCATTCACAGAAGCGGTAAAATTAAGTTTTATGCAAAATTCAGTTTTTAACCTACCACTTAGTGGTTTCACTATTCATCAAAAATTGATGTTTTTCAGAACAATGCCAAAATTTCATCCCAAGCTATATTTCATATTCCGAATTCAAAAATGAAGTCTATTTTACCAAATTCATAACATAAAAGTTTCATTAATTAATTTTATAATTAAATCCCGCTGTTAAAACAAATAGCGTGTTTTTAAGAAACAATATCTATCAAAAGATTGACACTTGTTTATGTCTAGTTTAAATGTGAAATTACATCCAATGACCAACATTGTATTAAATTGTAAAAATATATTCTAAATATACTTTAAAACCACTCAAATTAATGATTTATCACTATTAATTATTTCGATTAAAAAAGTTGTTTTTAATTATAATTTAGTAATTTTCACTATTCATCAGAATATGAAAGTTATCCGAAAAGTACCAAAATTTCACCTTAGGCTAAATTCGATACTCCGAATCCAAAAATAAAGTTCATTTTGAAAAATAAGATTTACTGGATTTCAAAAAGTGGTTATTACTATTCATAACGGCTAGTTTTAATAATATTTTTATAGCATATCGTTGTTTAGTGAAACTCGGTATTGCGTACTACACACGCTATCGAGGAAGGTCGCGATTGCGTGTAATGCAAGACAAGTCAAGGATGTGTGTTGTGCAAGCTCCTTTTGGTGTAGCGTACAACACAAGACATTAATAAAATTAAAAAGAATATTTTTTTATAAAATCTTGGGCTGTTACACAGGTTCTATGGGGAGAGGGACCCTCAGGCAGCCGAGGAGTGGCTATAGGCGGTTGTGCGAGTTTTCAGGTTAATGGGGACACCAGCTGACCCCATGGTGATCCTCACAGCGAGCCTCCTGCATGAGGCAGCGGGAAGATGGTGGAGCTTGATGCTCCAGGTGTACGATGAGGCATCACTCCTCTGGATGGACTTTGAGAGCCTCTTCCGCTCGGAGTTCGTCCCAGCCACCCTCCTTGTGGTGTGCATCCAGGAGCTTCTACAGCTACGGCAGGACAGCATGACGGTCGCCCAGTACTCGGCGAGATTTTCCGACCTCTCGCGCTATTCGATGGACATGGTATGGGACCCATTCTTCAGGTCCCGGGCCTTAGATCAGGGACTGAGGCATGATATCAGGGCATTGATGATCTCCCTCAGCATTTTGACGGAGGCAGGAGTACTGGAGTGAGATCCTCTCATAGAGATCTTTCTTTCTGAGCCTATGCCAGTAGCGAGACCTACCGTAGGGTGGGACATAGAAGAGTCGTCTGCAGTTGGAAGTCAACGGATGTCACCGGGGTCCAGGCGGACCGGAAGATCATGGAGATAACCTCAAGACACTGGTTTAGAGGTGTAGGGCACACGGCGCAGAGCCAGCCTTCCGAGGAGCAGGCAGTGCTACGCATGCGGTGGGCAGGGCCACATGGATCGTGACTTCCCAACCCGTCGTGCAGAGGAGCAGCAGACGGTTGAGTAACCACCCAGGCATAGGCGGAGGTTCGACCATGCCGGTCCGCAGGGAGTAGGCGGACGAGGCCGAGGAGCTGGTCAAGCGGCAGGTGGTGGACGATGTTTTGAGGCTCTACCACCACCACCACCAGGAGGTCCACCCCGACCACATGGAGCTGGCGGGCAGAGACAGGCTCAGCTTCAGGCAGCTGAAGCCTATGATCATGGAGCTCCGGAAGCAGGTGGACAAGTGCGGGACTAGCTCTAGGCATGGAGGCCTTTTCCCATAATTCCTCTAGATTCGTTGTTTGTGTTGCTTTGGGTCCTTGTACTTTGAGTTGAAGTAATAAAAGACACTTGCAATAGTGACATTTGCTTTCTTGCGTTTTGTATGTTAATACTAAGAGGTTCCTATTAAAATCTGTTGACTTGACCCTCACATACGAGATTCCTACTGGAGGAGACCCAGTGACCACACACTGATGCCGACAGTGTGACTCAACCCTTGGAGGTGAGAGTAATTGTTGGATCTCTTGGTAGCAGCGTCGAGGCCTTACGAAGTCATCCATGGCATGAATTAACTGATCATGATGGGATTGACTGTATTAGGCAAGGAACGTGGTTCATCCAAGGGATGAGACCAGATTTCTCTTTTCGGCAAAGGATAAATCTTTGCAGCTTTGCATAACATTAAGGAATAAGGGGCAACCCTTCGTGTGGTCAGACAGATGTCAGCAGAGCTTCCAGGATCTGAAATAGAGATTGACCAGTGCACCTATCTTGAGGATACCGGAGGAGGGATTAGGGTACGTAGTCTACTGCGATGCATCCGAGACCAGAATCGAATGTGTTGTCATGCAGGATCGGGCCGTGATCACCTATGGATCACGTTAGTTGAGGCAGCATGAGCAGAACTACTCTACCCATAACCTGGAGTTAGAAGCAGTGGTCTTCGCTTTGAAGATGTGGCGACACTATCTGATGGGAGAGCGCTTTACAGTCTATTCTGACCACCAAAGTCTCAGGTACATCTTCTCGTAGAAGGACCTGAACCTGAGATAGCGGTGATGGATCGAGTTCCTCCAGGACTATGACTTTGAGATAGTCTATACTCCTGGAAAGGGGAACGTAGTAGCCGATGCTCTCAGCAGGAGGACAGGCATTCAGCTACTCGGGGAGGCGACAGAGCAGCTAGCCGCTCTACAAATATCCTTCGTGGATAGAGATGAAGCAACCTCTCTTCAGTCACTCATAGTCACTCCTCCACTACTACAGTGGGTCAGAGAGGCACAGTGTGGGGACGCTGACTGTGAGACGCGGCATGCACAGATATCCTCAAGACAGGCACCTGATAGATTCTATGTAGGAGGAGAGCACGTCATCCTTTTTAGAGGACATAACATGGTACTGGTTTCTTTACAGGAGGAGGTGCTGAGAGAGTTTCACACTTCCCTTTTTTCGGTACATCCAGGAGTGGCAAAGATGTACTAGGATCTCAGACGACAACACTAGTAGTCGGGTATGAAGAATTTTGTAGCTGAGTTCGTTTCTCGATGCCTCACCTTTCAGCAGGTGAAGGTGCAACACCAGGTACCAGTAGGCTTGGTGTAGCCCTTGGAGGTCCCGGAGTGGAAGTGGGATGGGATATCTATGGATATCGTGACTGGACTTCCAAGTACTTCTAGAGGTCATGACTCCATTTGGGTGATTGTCGACCGACTCACCAAGTTGGCCCACTTCTTACCCATCAAAGTGCAGGGATCAGTGCTGAGCATGGGATGTATCTACATTCAGGAGATCGTACGGCTTCATGGTGTTCCATCATCTATCATCTTCGATCGAGATGCTCACTTTACTTCCTGGCTTTGGAAGGGGTTGCAGGAGGCATTCGGGGCGCAGCTACGTTTGAGCACTTCCTTTCACCCTTAGACAGATGATCAGATGTAGAGGACCATTTAGAATCTCGAGGACATGCTCCGTGCATGTGTCCTCGACTTTGGTTGCAGCTGAGAGGACCACCTACCCTTGGTGGAGTTCACATACAACAACAGCTACCACTCCACCATTGGGATGGCACCATACGAGGCATTGTACGGCCGACCTTGCAGATCACCTCTGTGCTGGACAGACCCTGGGGAGTCAGCACTTGTGAGACCAGAGATGGTCCAGGCCACGACAAAGAAGGTCCAGGTCATCCGGAAGCAGATGAGGATAGCTCATAGCCAACAAAAGTCTTATGCTAACAGGAGGCGGAGACCACTGGAGTTCGAGGATGGCGACCACGTCTTCTTGCGGGTCTCACCTCGACCTGGATAACGGAGATTTGGCCGGGGTGGCAAGTTATCTCCACGCTTCATCGGACCATTCCAGGTTCTCAGCAGGATAGGCAATGTGTCTTATCGACTGGCTCTACCACCTCAATTGCACCAGGTGCACGACGTCTTCCATGTATCTCAGCTGAGGAGATACGTGCACGACCCGACGCATATCATCGACTATGGAGAGCTAGACCTTGATGATGGGGCAACTTTTGTAGATATCCCAGGGGAGATAGAGGATCCACAGAATCGGGTCCTATGTGGGTGGTCGATTCCTTTAGTGCGCATCAGATGGCAGCACGAGAACCTCCAGAAGAGCACTTGGGAGCGAGAGGCTCAGATATGTGCTCAGTACCCTCATTTGTTCCCCTACTTTATGATGTGTCTTTACGGGGACGTAAATCCATGAGGTGGGAGTAATGTAAAGACTCGTAAAATTCAAGGGAAATTTTTTCTTAATTTTCTTTGGGATTTTTCATGAACGAAGTTTCTGACGACACCTGATTCTGAGGCCCGGTGTGCCCGGAATCAACTTCCAAAGATTATCTAGGGTACGTTCAGTGAATGAACGAGCGGGTTTTCTTAACTTTTGAACCGGTGCTCGGAATCGAATTCTGAGGGCACCGATGGAATCGCAGTGTTAGTAATTGCTTAAGAACACCTTTTCCAGAGTTGCGTTTTCTTGGGTGAGGTTATTAATTAATTGGCTTAACTAAAGAATAAAAATAAGATATTGTGCTACAATTTTCTTTTTATTCTAAGTAATGATAACCTAGGCATGGTTGTTGGAGTGGGACCCACTAATACCCTAACACCTAGGTAGGATATTAGTGAGGTGGGGACCACATGAGCCCCACCCCCTTTATTTTCCCTTTTTACCTCCCACATGCATTTAATTTGGTAACTCATCGGCACCCCCCTATTAAAGGCCAAGTCAACTCTCGCGTTTAATCGGATTATTAAACACCTCATTAATTGTTCAACGCACATTAATTAAATTGTGTTTTAATTTTTATTTTCAAATAACGGATGGCATGAGTAATAAAATAAGGCAACACCTTATTTTATGATTTTTGTCTCATTGTACGAGAAGGATTGGAGAGGAATTTCTCAAAGCCTTTGAATCTTCATCTTCTTCGTTGGAGAATGCGAAGAACGACGAAGAACGCTGGCCTCTGACTGAAGATGAAGAAGAACGCTAGTTCCCCGGAGATCGACGATGCGACGCCGTGTACCACAACACCGAAGATCTTCTTCTCCGTGATGCCAACGAATCCTCTTCTCTGCGACGCCATCCTCTGCGACGTCCCTTTCCCGCGACAAACCTCATTCGACGACTTCATCAAGGTAGGGGGTTTGGTTTAATTTAATTTATGTGGATTATATCCTCGACATGTGTTTCAATTATTGAAAGTCGTTTGGACCACTAACGCAGTGGGTGCGGACCAACGAACAAGTCCGAACCCACCGATTCTCTGTTCTTAATGCGCGGAACGTTGGGTGACGATGAAACGGGACCATTGAGCGATTGGAGGCCTTCGCAGTAATCTACGGGTCCTGAGACGACCCCAGGCGTATACGGGAGCAAGAACGGACCACTAGAGCGGCTCTAGTGGCCCACAGACATCACCAGCGGTGCCGGCGGCCAGCACCGGCTGGCCGCCCGGAGGCGGCAGCGTCCCAGCGCGCTGCCAGGAGGGACCGTCGTGGCTTCAGCCTTGGCGGTAGGCGACCGGTCCTGCGGCCGCGTGGGACCCGAGGGAGACGCGTTTCCCAATGCCGCGTCCTCTGGTAAGGAGAAACCCTCGCATGGGGGGATACAGTTCCAATCAAGGGGGGCAGCCCCCCCCCCCTTCCGTTCAACTCGGCATTGGCTGAGCTGGCCATGCGGGTCGCGCGCGCGTGCCAGGCCAACCGGCCCCCAGGCCGAGCCGGGCCACGCAAACCGGGTCGGTCCATGCCCACCGGTCCGGGCTGCGCCCTAATGGTTCAGACCCAGACCCATTTCAGGTCGATCCAGTTCAGGCCGACCCAGGGGGTCTCGGGTCGGGTCGGTCCGGGCCCAAAACCCCCTAAAACTGAATCGGTTTGTTCTTTTGCTCATATCACGGGCTACGAACCTCCGATCGACGCACCATCAGTTAAAATGTGATCCTTGGATTGAGACGGGCATTTCGGTATATTACACTCAAGGTTTTGGAGAACTTTGTGTATGGATGGGTTGGTTCGAACACGAAACCAACCAGGCCCTCGGAGCGGAAACGCTTATAACTTGAACTCTGGACGTCCGATTCACGTGTCGTCGACTTTGTTAGATTCCTCTTAGTGAGATGTAGCTTTTGGATTACTTCGATCAAGGTTTGGATGTAGTTGGAGTGTGGTCGGGTTGGTTTTGACTTAAAAACCAACCGGGCCCCTGGAACGAAAAGTTCAATAACTCTCAGACCGGGCGTCCGATTGACGCACCGTTTGTCACGTTGAGTTCCTCTTGTCGAGACAGAACTTTTAGTTACATCAACTCCAGACTACGTTTCAGTTGATGTGCCGACCCCTTGGCTCGTGGAATGGACCCTCCCGGATTCGAGAATGCTGTGTGTGGGAATCCTAAAGCTGGCTGCAACTGTGATGAAGACCGTACTAAAATCCTCTGTGGGTTCGATGGAGATGAAGACTGCACTGAAATCCTACGTGGGTTTAGCAGCGATGAAGACCATACTGAAATCCTCTATGGGTTCAATGGTGATGAATACTGCACTGAAATCCTACGTGGGTCTAGCAGCGGTGAAGACCGTACTGAAATCCTCTATGGGTTTGACGGCGATGAAGACTGCACTGAAATCCTATGTGGGTTCGGCAGCGATGAAGACCGTACTAAAATCCTCTGTGGGTTCGACGGCGATGACTACTGTTCTTGTATCCTATGTGGTTCTGGCAGTGTTTGACTCTGTTCTTGCTATCCTACATGGGTCTGGAAGATTAGCTGGTCTGTATCCTGTGTGGGTCCGACAGCTTAGCTGGTTTAGTATCATACGTGGGTCCCAACATAGATGAATCAGTGGCTATATCTGATCATCTCTATTACCTTACGAAGAAGTATACATGTGTGAGCTGAGTCTTGACTTTCAATCAATATCTTCGATATGATTGACTTGATTCCTATGTGGATTGGGTTGTGTTATCCTGTGTGGATTGGGTTGTACTATCATGTGTGGACGTGATCAAACTTGGGCTCGGATGTTGGAGCTGAACTGGAATTTATGACTTAGGTATATGTATGGGCATATACCTAAGTAGTGTTGGATGTTACTTCGTGGTTGTATCTTTACATTGTGTATTATCCTTTGTGGATTCTGGGAGACCTTAGGGGGTCTCGGGGTCCCTACTGAGTAGTGTATACTCACCCGTGCACGGGCTATGCCCGCACTACATTGTTTTGGATGCAGATGACGGACAGTACTGATCGTGGTTGAGGCTTGTGGAGCAAGTCGGTACCTGGAGGTGGACCACTGGGCGGAACGTACACGGAGCGGACGGCTGGACCCGAGGGGCTGAGGATGCTATATGTACCCACCCTTCAGGTGGGACTTCCAATGGATGGTTCGACGTTGTTGCTTTACTTTCAGCTGTTGTACTTTCTTTCCAGGTGTACTTTAATTTCAGTTTGGGTTTGTATTCTGGCCCATATACTTTCCGCACTTACTTTTGTTCCAAGTTTTACTTAGTGTGTACTTCTTCTTGCTTACTCTTTGGTGTTTGTTTACTTTATAAAGGAAATGCCTTCCCCTTCTTGTCAGGATTTACACCTTGGTGCTAGTCGCTAGTCCCTGTCCTATGGGAGGCGGGCTTGGGGTAGTCACGGCATGGATCTCGAGGACAGGTTGTGACAACGATAACATTATGATATTATTTATTTAATTTACTAGAAAATAAAATAATGAAACAGTGTGTTACTCTTCTCAATCTCTTACAGAGTACATTTATAGTAGACGATTCACACAACAATTATGTACTAAGGCTTGCAAGAAAGATTCATCAAGGTTTTTGAACCATTTTAACAAAATGTCACCTGAAATATTCCAAAGGTAAAATAAACCTGCACCCACCCAATGTCTATTCTCACCTGATATCCCAAGAATCATGGGATGTATTTATTGGCTGCCGTGGGGATGAGAAGTTTTAGGTACATTGTGGGCGATAATACGTTGTTTGAGGATTTGATTATTCATTACATTGATTGTGAATATTTCATTTATGAAACAGCAACTCTATACTAAAAATAAGGAACGTGCATCAAAACCACATAACCCTATCATAAAGCAAGGATGGGGTATGCTTCACTAGAAAAGAAAATGGTATGTATTTTAAATTTACACTAATTTTGTTAGGTTCCAATAAACAACATCATAACTATCTTTCTATATTTATATATAGATTGATGATTCTATAACCAAAGACACTTCCATCCCACTTCTTGTGCTATGGAAGGAGGCACGTGTGAATAAGGAAGGTAAGCTAGTAGATGAGAATACACAAAAATTTTGCTAAATATGTGTTGGTCATAGACATCTTCTAGAGATGGGTTGGTCATAGATTTAACGTCTTATGGGGAATGTTTTGTGGGGTTGAGTGTGTCCTAGAGGGAGATGATCAAACTTTGGAGTAACACACTTCCAAGGGGAGGACATACAAATTTAATGGTGAAGTTTTAGGGTTTGAGATTGAAACCTTAGGTGGATATCCTAGGTGTTTTAGGATTGGGACTTAGGAAAATTTCATGCATGCCCTATTTGGAAATAGGGATCAAAACTGACATAGTTTCAATCCATAGTTTAATTTCATGTAACATCGTTGATCCATGAAATTTAACATCATTCAGTAAGGATTCCCATGCCATGGAAGGAGTGATAAAAAGGGATGGTGTGTGGCTTACACATAGAGGCTACCCATTTTAGGTGGATCATCCCATGGTAGTAGGGGATAGTGTCAGGATCGTGCATGTGGGCTTCCTATTGCATGTTACTTATCCCATGGTGTGGAATGAGGTGTCATCACATGACGATCATACATGGGGCATCTTGTGTTCAATGAATAGTGTAAGTGGTGTTTTTTCTCCACATTTCAGTCATACATGGGGTATCATGTGTCCATTTCACATGGCAGGGTTATATTTTAACATTAGGTATTGTGGTAATTGTCATGTAGTTTAATTTCATGTGACTAGGATGTTAGGATATGTAGTTTTACATCATGAAGCTCATACATGAAGGGGATTACACCGAGGTAGATCATTTATAGTTTGGAGATAAAGATCCAAAACTATGCCTCCCATTCAGAAAAGGTTTTTATTTCCAATGATGTTTCCACCTTCAGGGATTATGTGTCTACTACATATTCATCTCTTGGTGGCTCATTGTGTAAACACTTATGTGGTGAAGTGGTAATAAGGGATCCCAATATAAAGGTGCCTGTTATTATGAGGAAGAGGTGATACAACTACCACTACTAGAAAAGGGGGCATTGAAGCCCCCCAGAATCGGGCGACCGCTAATGGCGGTCACTGGCCTTGATAAAAAAAACGAGCCTTTTTGCCCCCCCCCCCCCCCGCGCCCCCATCTCGATCAAACCACCCCCCCCCCGGCGCCGCCCCCCGACGCCGCCATCCCCCCCGCCTCCCGGCCTCCCCCGCCGCCCGGCCTCCCCCGCCACCCGGCCGCCCCCCCCCCCCCCTCGTCGCCACCCCCCCCCCCAACGCCCCCCCCCCCCCCCCCCCCGCCTCACGACCTCCCCCGCCGCCCAGCCTCCCCCGCCGCCCGGCCTCCCCCGCCGCATGCCCTCCGCCCGCCGGCCGCCGCCATCCGGCCTCCGTCCTCCACCCCCTCAGCCCTCCCCCCCACCCCAGACAGCTCCGGCACCTCGGACATCCCCCCCCCCGCACCCCGGACCGCTCCCCGCACCCCGGACGCCCCCCCCCCCCGACCCCGAACAGCCCCCACCCCCTCACTTCCCGTCCCCTATCCCCTCACCGCCTCCTCTCCTCCATCTCCCCGCCGCCGCCGCCGCCCGTCCCCTCCCTTGCTGCACTGCCTTTGGCTCCGGCTCCCCTTCGCTGCCTCCTCTCTCTCGCTGCACCGCCTTCGGCTCCCCTCCCTTTCGGGTTTGTAGCTCAATCAGGTAACATGGGATTTTTGTTACATTATTATTTTATCAATGGTTTATAAACAAATGATTAATATTTATTTTAAATATAGTTGATTTGAAAAATGTAAATGTAATAAGTATTGTGTAAATGTTTGTTATACAGATATAATTATGGATAAGAGTTGGATTGATCTTCCAAATCGAACGTCTAGAGAATATTTCAATGGCATTATGCAGTTTATTGACTTCACGAGAGGATTTGAAAGTGACTATATTAGTTTTCCATGTAGAAAATGTGCTAACAGATATCAATTCACACGAGATACTGTGAGGGAGCACCTTTTCTTTAATGGATTTCTGAAAAATTATAAGAGTTGGACTCATCATGGAGAAGAATATGTTCTTTGTCAAAATACAGATGCAGCTCAGATGGATGTTGATGCAAGGATGGATGATCCAATGCATGAAATGCTTACTGAAATGGTACGTGGGTTTGATCCTGAAGGAATTGACATCCAGAATATTGAGATCGGTGAGATAAATCTTTGCTCTGGTGCAGATCGTGATTCGAGGAGGTTATATGAAGCACTTGATGATGTGAAAACAGAATTATATCCTGGATGTACTTCTTACAATAAACCATCGTTTATCGTGGAGTTGTTGCATTTGAAGACTTTGAATAATTGGTCAGACACATCATTTGACATGCTTTTGGTTTTATTGAAAAAAGTTCTTCCTATCAACGCTATGATTCCTGGGTCGTATTACTATGGTCGTAAGTTAACAAAGAACTTAGGTTTTACATATGAGACCATAGATGCATGTGCAAACAACTGTATGTTTTTTAGAAAAGAAACTGCCCATTTGGATATTTGTACGGTTTGTGGTGCTTCTAGGTGGAAATAGAACAGGGGAAATAATACTCATCAAAGTCAGATTGCGATATAGGGGAAACTGATTGCCGTAAAGCAAATGCGTTACTTTCTCCTTAAACCGAGGTTGAAAAGATTTTTTATGTCATCTAAAGTTTCTAATTTAATGAGGTGGCATGCAGAAAGAGTTCATGAAAGTGATATGTTAACACACCCGGAAGACTCTCATGCATGGAAGGATTTTGATAAGAGACATCCCGACTTTGCTAAAGATGTTCATAATGTCCGATTGAGATTGGCAGCAGATGGTTTCAATCCATTCAAGTCTATCGTTGGTGCAACTCATAGCACATGGCCCGTGGTGTTGGTTCCATATAATCTTCCTCCTTGGATTTGTATGAAGCAACAATTTATATTACTTTCCACTCTTATTGATGGACCTAAAAGTCTGGGGGATAAGATTGATGTTTACCTTCAGCCATTGATTGATGAGTTGAATGAATTTTGGGGCGATGGTGTGATGACTTATGACTGCGAAACGAATGAAATGTTCAAAATTCATGCTGCTTTATTGTGGAAAATCAATGACTTCCCAACTTATGAAAATTTATTAGGCTGGAGTACGAAAGGGGAATTTGCTTGCCCTTGTTGCAATAAAAGTAAAAAATTTGTATGGCTTAAACATTCCAAAAAATGGGCATACATGGGTCACAGGCGTTTTCTCCCTCCTCAGCACAGATTCAGAAAGGACAGAGTGACATTTGATGGTTCTAGAGAGTTCAGCCTAGCACTAAAGATCATGACAGGAGTCAAAATGTTATCGCAGATTGAGGAAGAAAACATCCGCACGGTATATGAAATTTAGGATTTGGTGGCTCCTCCAGTACGTAATATTTGTGCTGCGGGTAGGCAGCGCAGTCACAATTGGAAAAAGAAAAGTATTTTTTTTAGTCTTCCGAATTGGAAAACTAACATTTTGAGGCATAATTTGGATGTCATGCACATTGAAAAAAATGTTTGTGATAACATATTGTCGACCATTTTAGGTGTCAGTGGAAAATCAAAGGACCATGTTAATGCACGCCGTGATTTGGAAGAAATGGGTTTAAGGAAACAGTTGCATTTACAGTTAGCTGAGGGAAACAAGGCATATATGCCTGCTGCACAGTATACGATGACTAAAGAGAAGAAAGTGACATTTATTTCCATTTTGAAGATGGTCAAGGTGCCTGATGGTTATTCTTCTAATATTTCAAAGTGTGTGAATCTGACGAGAAAGACATTGCAAGGGTTGAAAAGTCATGACAATCACATATTACTTCAGCAGTTGATTCCAATCGCAATTTGTGATTGTTTATCTCCCAATGTTGTTCAGCCCTTGATTGAGATGAGTAATTTTTTTAGACAGCTTTGTTTAAGAAATCAACGAATGAGTGATTTAAAAAGTTTGCAGGACCGAATTGTACTTACGCTTTGTCGCTTTGAGAAACTTCTCCCCCCCCCTCATTTTTTGATGTTATGGTCCACTTGACAGTGCACCTAATTGATGAAGTAATGGCCGCTGTTCCAGTGCAATTCAGGTGGATGTATCCTATTGAACGGTATTTGAGTACATTGAAAATATTTGTACGCAACAGAGATCGTCCAGAGGCATCAATAGCCAATGGTTATTTGATGGATGAGTGTACTACCTTTTGTGTAGAATATCTTACGGATGTTGAAACAAAATTAGCTAAGCCCTCTCAGATTCATGATGGTCCAGTTGGAGAAGGAACCACATTTGATATGGACAACATCGAGTGGATACAAGCACATCGATATATCTTGTTCAATACTCCATCAGTTGCACCATTAATGCAGTAAGTATCTTATCAATGTGCTTGTATAACATTTACATGTTTTTTTTGCATAAGATGATCTTTTAAACATTGCGTTATCATTTGAAGGAAACACATTAATGAGATAAAATAAGAGATGCATCGTGTGACTGAGTTGCAAATTCAACAATCTCATTATGCGTCATTTCATGATTGGTTCAAGGATTATGTATGTATAAATTGATTTTCATTATGAGTGAAGTATTATACTAATTCTTTCTGCATATATCAGTATTGATTTTTATAAATTATGTAGGTTCATAAGCTGAGGGAGTTAGGGGACCCCATGCTAGCTGAAGTATTTATCCAACTGGCTGATGGTCCATCTATAACGGCTCGTCGTTATAAAGCTATTGATGTTAATGGTTTTCAATTTCGCATTAAAGATGTTGACGACAAATGAGCAACAAAAAACAGTGGCATCGGTTGTCCCTTTGTCGATTATGGTTATTACTATGGTCAATTGATAGACATCATTGAAGTTGTATACACACACGGTTTGAAGTACATGTTGTTAAAGTGTAATTGGGTTGATCCAGTGCTTGGATGTAAAGTCGACCAATATCAGTTTTCATTGGTGAATTTTAACTATATGTTATACAGAAATAATGAATGAGTTGAGAATGAACCTTTCATTTTGACATCACAAGCGGAACAAGTATTCTTCGTTACTTTGCCTTCGGATCCAAGTTGGCAAGTTGTTGTCAAAATGTCTCGGCGAGGAGTGTTTTTATTTGAAGAAGATGAACCCGAGACTGTTCCATTTGTTTACCAACAACTTGATCAACATACCGTAGTTCAACGTGAAGAAGATATTTATTGGGTCAGAGTGGCTGTTGAAGGAGAAATGGTCGATTTTCATGCTTAATGAAAGGTATAATTGTTTTCCCGCTATTCAGTAGAATGTCCTAGGATATCATAAATTATCTAATCATTTTATAAATCTTTATAAGTTTTAATCCTCACTTTTGTAAGATAATTCAATCATAAATATTTAGGTTGTTTTTACTCTTGATTTATTGATGTTATGGTCGGTTTATCATCCCTTTGAGGTATTCTTCATCTGATTCATGTGCTGCTTAAATTTTTATTAGTTCTATCTGATATTTGGCTATGCATTGACTGGTTTTGTACATAATTTGTATATCTGTTTTTTTAAAATTTATTATTTTTTAAAATTCATTCACAACTAATTATTCAATCCATTTTTGTTTGATTAACAGTTTTAAAAGTTTGATTTTTTAAGAACAATCCAATTTATCTTTTAAACACTTTGGACTCATTACTGATGTTTTCTATGACTACAGACATGTCAGGGGAAGAGGCAGAAGATCCACATCATCCATCTGAGGCATCTACGTCTCAGGGTCGAGGTATGTTTGAATGTCATTGTCTATATTTTTTATGTAATTGACATACATATATATATATATATATATATAACATTTGACAATTTATATATAAAATTGTTTTCAACAGGATTAGACTCGGCTGATTCTTCCTCTCGCAGGAGAGGCCCTGGTCGTGGCATATTATCATGGAATTCTGACACGACGATAGATGTTTCATTTGATGAG
This sequence comes from Viscum album, assembly GCA_963277665.1. Lineage (NCBI taxonomy): Eukaryota > Viridiplantae > Streptophyta > Magnoliopsida > Santalales > Viscaceae > Viscum > Viscum album. Next base: position 395 of record CAUJRU010004047.1, on the reverse strand, counting down.
GTTTTTCATCCTGTGGTACCGAATGCCCCGACATTTATTCGTCAGCTGGGTCATATCATACGTGACCCACATCGATTTCCATTGACCACATGTGACTGGGCTTCTATCCCTCAGGACACATTAGATCGTCTATGGAGGGAGGTTCAGGTTAGAAAATCATTTTACTTTATTTTCTATGTATAAAGAATACTAATATGTTTGATTATTTTCTTTATAGAAAAATTTGAAAGTATTCCCTGAAGAGTTTCGGCCCGTGTGTATGAGAAAATGTCGTAAGATGTGGAAAGATTATAAAGGCAAAGTTAAGAGGGACCACTAGGTACCAAATGTGGGTGCCCTAGACATTTTGGAAAAAGTCCCGAGAGGTGTCCTCCCAGCTCAGTGGCGTGACTTGG
>CAUJRU010004046.1:0-24966 GCA_963277665.1 Viscum album | reverse complement strand
TTTGTTCTTATGCATGTTTTGTCGAATAAATTCTTATTCTTATTTTTAGTTTATAGATACCTCATTTACAGAATGGTGTTAGTGTAATATATACCATATTTATTAATTCAATTCATTTATATAATCATTAATCATTGAAGATCATGTAGAACAAGTCGCATCACATCGTGGAGACGGTAGGCCGTATGTACGCACGAGCGATGATATCATTCCCATGATCGTGGAATTGTATTGAAGTATATGTATACTATTTCAGAATAAATATCAATTTACAATAATCATGTATAGTAATTATTTACACCATTATACCCATCCAAGTAAGGTGGTGGTGGAAAACAGATTACACTAAGGCGTGGAGACGGTATTCCGTACGTACGCACGCGCGGTGATTTCATTTTCCGTAGGATGGATAGAAGGTGAAATAGGGTTGTTTCATATTTATAATAACATATCAGTATGTTATTGACACTGATGTTATTACTTCATAATGAAACAACTAAATAAGAATAAGTAGAAGAAGAAATAAAGTTGAAAGAATCGGTTACGGACATTACCTCTTCTTTGAAGCGCCTCTTCTTAACCTCCTCTTAGGGCACTAAAGATGGTATTTAAAGAAGACCAGGACCTCTATGATGTTTCTAGGGAAGTGGAGAAGAGAAATTGGTAGGGTTTGGCTGAGCTTGGAGGCTCAAAGTGGTGTGAGGAGGAGAGGGAGGAGGTGCCCTTTTATAAGGGAGGAGAGGGGCACCTTAGGAAAAACTTAAAATATTATTTTATAATAAAGTCATATTTCGTTTTTAATAGCTCCAAATTTATTTATTTCGAAGATAAGGTAGGGATGGGTCGAAATCCTCTCAACCAATAGATTTTCGACAAGTTTAGGTTACTATTTTAACATTATCATTTAGATTTAACTCTAAGTTAAATAATTTAACTTTTACCATGTCTTCTTGTTTTCTTACACTATATGGTTAATAAACTTATTATAACAAGCCAAACGAACCCAAGTTGTTCATTATTAATATATATAACCTTATCTAAGTCATTTGGCCGAACCATAGATTTTTAGGAATAAAATAACAATTAATAATATAATATTTGTTTAAAAAACTATTTTATGTCAATTTTGACACTATTTGGTAATTGATTTTTGTGAAAATCATAACAGCATTATTAGATCTAAAAAAAGTTAATTAAATCAATACTAATATGTCATATTAACCTATAAATTAGTTTAATTCTTAAAAAGTCTCAAATTACATTTATTTGGGTATTTATAATATCAATTATGTTAATATTTCCTTAATAAAGTAATTACTCCATCATCATTGTGTCATCAATAAATTATATTATTTAAAGTCTAACAATTATAAATATAATACCATTATGTAGGAAATCTTTTTATCTTTTTAATGAATATTTATAGTCGAATTTATATTATTTATAACCCTATATAAAAAATGTTTTACTTATTAAACATTGATTTTAACTATTTTAACTCTTCTTTAAATAAAATAATATTAAATGTCCTAATCTAATACAAGTGGACCTAAATGGTCATATTTTATTCCTAAGGTTGTTTTTGGTCGAATTAATCTTATCCAATAGAATTAGGACATGTGGTAGGGTAATAATAATATAATTTTTACCCTTAATTACCCTATTTACTTTTAACCGTGGTAAAAAAAAGTAAAATGTTACTATTCACCAAAAATTATTTTTATCTTATTGAACCACATTTTACTCCTTTATATTAACCGTGTCTCTAGGATTTTGGAAATTTTACTCACAAAAGCAGTAAAATTATGTTTTATGTAAATTTGTAAATTCTCCTAAGACACTACGGGAAAAATGGGTATTTGCGACGGGTTATTTGCGACGGGATTTATTCCCATCGCAAATAGCCCTGTTAAAAACTTATTTGCGACGGGGGTATTTGCCCGTCGCAAATAAGTAGCCTTTTGCGACGGGATAGCTTTCCCCGTCGCAAAAGGACTGGCACGCTTTGCACGCCAAATCGCGGGAAACTTATTTGCGACGGGGGAATATTCCCGTCGCAAATAACCGGCGGCGGTAAAAGGTATTTGCGACGGGAATATTCCCCCGTCGCAAATAGTATGTCGGCAGGTGGTTATTTGCGACGGGACCCGTCGCAAATAACTATTTAACCGTTGACCGTAATAAATGATGGCTAAGGTATTTGCGACGGGATACCCGTCGCAAATAATCTAACCTATAAATACCCCCATCCGTTTTTTTCAAATCATTCTCAAACTCCATCTTCTTCTTCTCTCAAAATTTTATTTCTAAAGTTCAGTTTTTCTGAAGTTTAATTTTTTTCTCCGGAGTTGATATTGAAGTTTTGAAGAACGATCAGTGATCAATTTCAGATCAATTTTCAAGGTATTTATATTCATTTTAATTTAATATTTATTTCTAATTTTTTATTAGTTTCAATTATTCTTAATTAGTTGTAATTTAATTATGTTTACATTGTTTTATTACTTAATAAATTTAAATTATTAGTATTGTTCATAGTTAATGGTAATTAGGAATAATTAGTAAAAAATTTAATAATTAAGAATAAATATTAATAATTAGTAATAAATATCAATAATTAGGAATAATAACATTATTATATTATTAGTATATTTTATTATTAATATTAAAATAATATAATTTTTTATATATATACAATTCTTTTTTCATCTGTGTGTTTGCTGTCTCCACATGTATTATTTGTATGTGGAGATAGAAAACACACAGATGAAAGGAGAATTGTATATAAATTAGAAAATTATATTATTTTAATATTAATAATAAAATATACTGATAATGTTATTATTCCTAATTATTGGTAATTATTCCTAATTATTGGTAATTATTCATTTAATTACTAATAATTAGGAATAATTATTAATAATTAGTAATAATTACCAATAATTAGTAATACTTACCAATAATTAGTAATAATTACCAATAATTAGTAATACTTACCAATAATTAGTAATACTTACCAATAATTAGTAATAATTACCAATAATTAGTAATAATTATGAATAATTATCAATAATTAGTCATAATTAGTAATAATTACTAATAATTACCACTAATTAGTAATAATTAGGAATAATTACCAATAATTACCAATAATTACCAATAATTAGGAATAATTACCAATAATTACCAATAATTACCAATAATTAGGAATAATTAGTAATAATTACCAATAATTAGTAATAATTACCAATAATTAGTAATAATTACCAATAATTACCAATAATTAGTAATAATTAGTAATAATTACCGATAATTACCAATAATTACTACTAATTACCAATAATTAGTAATAATTACCAATAAATAGTAATAATTAGTAATAATTAGAAATAATTATCAGTAATTAGTAATAATTACCAATAATTAGTAATAATTAATAATAATTAATAATAATTTCCACTAATTAGTAATAATTACCAATAATTAGTAATAATTACCAATAATTACCAATAATTAGTATTAATTACCAATAATTCGTAATAATTACCAATAATTACCAATAATTAGTAATAATTACCAATAATTAGTAATAATTTCCAATTATTAGTAATAATTACCAATAATTAGTAATAATTACCAATAATTAGTAATAATTAGTAATAATTAGTAAAAATTAGTAAAAATTACTAATAATTACCAATAATTAGTAATAATTACCAATAATTAGTAATAATTAATAATAATTAATAATAATTACCAATAATTAGTAATAATTAACAATAATTATCAATAATTACCAATAATTATTAATAATTACCGGTAAATAGTAATAATTAGTAATAATTAGAAATAATTACCAATAATTAGTAATAATTACCAATAATTAGTAATAATTAGTAATAATTAATAATAATTACCAATAATTAGTAATAATTACCAATAATTAGTAATAATTACCAATAATTACTAATAATTAGTATTAATTACCAATAATTAGTAATAATTACCAATAATTACCAATAATTAGTAATAATTCGTAATAATTAGTAATAATTACCAATAATTAGAAATAATTACCAATAATTAGTAATAATTAGTAATAATTACCAATAATTAGTAATAATTACCAATAATTAGAAATAATTACCAATAATTACCAATAATTAGTAATAATTACTAATAATTACAAATAATTAGTAATAATTAGTAATAATTAATAATAATTACCAATAATTAGTAATAATTACTAATAATTAGTAATAATTACCAATAATTACCAATAATTAGTAATAATTACCAATAATTACCAATAATTAGTAATAATTAGTAATAATTAGTAATAATTACCAATAATTAGTAATAATTAGTAATAATTAGTAATAATTAGTAATAATTAGTAATAATTAGTAATAATTACCAATAATTAGTAATAATTACCAATAATTAGTAATAATTAGTAATAATTACCAATAATTAGTAATTATTACCAATAATTAGTAATTATTACCAATAATTACCAATAATTAGTATTAATTAGTAATAATTAGTAATAATTACCAATAATTACCAATAATTAGTAATAATTAGTAATAATTACCAATAATTAGTAATTATTACCAATAATTACCAATAATTAATATTAATTAGTAATAATTAGTAATAATTACCAATAATTACCAATAATTAGTAATAATTAGTAATAATTACTAATAATTACCAATAATTAGTAATAATTTGTAATAATTAGTAATAATTACCAATAATTAGTAATAATTACCAATAATTAGTAATAATTACCAATAATTAGTAATAATTACCAATAATTACCAATAATTAGTAATAATTAGTAATAATTACCGATAATTACCAATAATTACTAATAATTACCATTAATTAGTAATAATTACGAATAATTAGTATTAATTAGTAATAATTACCAATAATTTGTAATAATTAGTAATAATTACCAATAATTAGTAATAATTAGTAATAATTAGTAATAATTACCAATAATTAGTAATAATTACCAATAATTAGTAATAATTAGTAATAATTAGTAATAATTATTAATAATTAGTAATAGTTAGTAATAATTAGTAATAATTATTAATAATTAGTAATAGTTAGTAATAATTCGTAATAATTAGTAATAATTAGTACTAATTAGTAATAATTAACAATAATTAGGAATAATTACCAATAATATTAGTACTATGAAAATAAAAAAAAATTATATAATATTAAAATTATCAATATTTGTAACATGTTTTGCTTTATTCTCAACATATATATTTAAATCTTAAAGGGTTAATTTTTAGGTCTATCTCATTAAAAAGTTTGTGTCAGTCGTGTATGATCTAAACTCTATAATTATCCTAGCTTGGGTGTTTTTTCTAACAAATTATTCAAAACCAGTAATGCTTTTATATTTTATAGAGAAATATGGAACAACGGGGTCGTCAAAAATCATTATTAGGTGACCGCATATGGATAAATCAATGTAGAAATCCAAACGGTTCTGGTTTAAATCCAGTATATGTAGAAGGTGTGGAGACTTTTTTATCATTTGCGGCATCAAATCCAGAATTTGTTTCAGAAGGAAAAATAAAATTCCCTTGCAGAAAATGTGCATTGAGAACGTTTGACACGTTTGACAAAGTGGGAGAACATCTCTTGCGTTTTGGTTTTCAACCAGATTATGTTTTTTGGTATCAACACGGTGAACGCAGTTCCAGAGCAGGTGATACCAACTTGATTCTGGATCCATCCCGGTTTCAAGATTTAGTACATGATGTTGTAGGTTCATATGTTCAACATACAGAAACTCCAGCTGATATAGCTTCAAATCCTGAGTTGGCACCGTCTGAATTTTATGAGTTGTTGAAGTCTGCTGAGGATGCATTATATCCTGGCTGCAAGATGAGCAAATTAGAAGCAGTTGCAAAATTTATGGCTATCAAATCAGATAACGGAATGTCAAACACCTGTTTTGACCAGATATTTTCTTTGCTTAAAACATTGTTACCCGAAAGAAATGTTTTACCTGAAAATTACTATGAGAGTAAGAGGCTGGTTCGAAATTTGGGACTTACTTGTCAGAAGATTCATGCATGTTCAAATGACTGCATTTTATATTCTGGGGAAAATGAGTCGTTGGATAGTTGTCCCACATGTGGGCAACTGAGATATAAAGAAGGACAACACGGGAAGTCTGGTTTGATTCCTGTAAAACAGTTGAGATATTTTCTGCTTACATCCAGACTTCAACGTTTATTCATGTCTAAGAATACAGGGACAATGATGTCATGGCATAAAGAGAATATTTCAACCGATAAAAGCTTGAATCATCCAGCCGATGGTGATTCATGGAAACATTTTGATAGAGTGCATCCATCCTTTGCTTTAGAAGCTAGAAATGTTCGACTGGGCCTTTCCACTGATGGTTTCTGTCCGTTTGGATCTTATGGTAGTCAATATTCATGTTGGCCTGTTTTTTTAACTCCATACAATTTACCTCCATGGATATTGATGAAGGATCCATATATCTTTTTGACTTTACTAATTCTAGGACATCCGAATAAAAATATTGATGTTTATTTGAAACCATTGATTGATGAATTAAATTTATTGTGGAGTACTGGTGTCAGTACATATGATGTTTCAACGAAACAGAATTTCATACTGAGAGCAGCATTGATGTGGACAATAACTGACTTCCCGGCTTATGGGATGTTATCTGGCTGGAGTACACATGGTCAGAAATCATGTCCTTACTGTATGGGAGAGAACAAAGCATTTATGCTCATTCATGGAAAGAAACCTTATTATTTTGACTGTCATCGCAGATTTCTTCCAGCTGATCATCCTTTTCGCAGAAACAGATCTCACTTCAGAAAAGGAACAGTTGAAAGTGATGGACCTCCAAAAACGCTATCAGGTTCAGAGTTAAAATCAGTTGTATTTTCATTACCTCCCATCACTTTTGGTCCCACAATAAACCAACAGAAAATTTCTGGTTTTGGGAAAGAACACAATTGGATTAAACGTAGCATATTTTGGGATTTGCCATATTGGTCTGATTTGTTGGTCCGACACATGTTAGATGTCATGCATATTGAGAAGAACTGTTTTGATAATTTGTTTCATACAGTTTTGGATACGCCAGGAAAGAGCAAAGACAATGTAAATGCACGTTTAGATCTTTCCCAAATTTGCAGGCGTCCGGAATTGGAACTGTTTGAGAATGTCAGAACAAAAAGGTTACTGAAACCAAAAGCAGCTTATACACTGTCTAAAGAAAACCGTTTATTATTTTGTCAGTGGATTTCAGATTTGAGACTTCCAGATGGTTGTGCTTCCAATTTGGGTAGATGTGTAAAGAATGGTCATATTACTGGATTAAAAAGTCATGATTGTCATGTTATAATGGAAAGAGTTCTACCCATTGGATTAAGAGGTCTGTTGAATTCTGTGATTTGGGATTCCATAACAGACATGTCTCATTTTTTTCGGGAAATTTTTGTGGCTACAGAAGATTATAATGCTCTAGGAAAACTTGAAAAAGATGTTTTTGTAATTATATACAAACTGGAAAAAATATTTCCGCCGTCTTTCTTCGACTCAATGGAACATTTGATGTTACATTTTCCATATGAAGCCAAATGTGGAGGTCCAGTACAGTTTCGATGGATGTACCCATTTGAAAGATGCATGCAAAAATTGAAAAGAAAAGTACGTAACAAAGCATCTGTTGAAGGATCTATTGCAGAAGCTTATTTGCAAGAGGAAATATCTTTTTTCTGCTCCCATTATTTTGAATCTGAGTATCCTTCAAAACACAACCGAATGGGATGGAACGAGAGGAATATTGCTGAAATCGACAATCAATTATCTGTTTTCAACCAGCCAGAGCTTGGTTTTGGTGGAATTTATGAACGCTGGCTTTCAGATGATGAACATCATAGAGCTCATACGTATGTTCTGCACAACTGTGAAGAGATGACATCAGTTGTACTGTAAGTGTTTATATCACTTATTCTATCATTTATATTACAGTAAATAACTTTGGTTTTTATAGGTTGTATGATAATCATATCAAGAAACAAATTCCACAAATTACAGCAGCTGCTCTCGAAGAACGTCGACTGAAAAATTTCTCTCAGTGGTTTCAAAAACTGGTAACATAAATTCTTTATCTTTTAGCAACTCATTCAATGTATAGTTTAATATATTGATAATTATTTCACAAATTTTCAGGTGTCTCGACATGCTGATAAAATTGACAAACAGCTGTGTGTATTGAGTAGCCCACCTTCCAAACTTGTTAAAACTTATAATGCATATGTGGTGAATGGATTTCGATTTCACACACATGCATATGGGGAATCGAAAAAAACAATGAACAGTGGAGTTAGCTTGAGAGGATCTCATCATCGAGAAAATGAAGTTGACTTTTATGGCATACTTGATGAAATCATTGAACTCTGTTATCTTGGACAACATTACATAACCATGTTCAAATGTCGGTGGTTGGATACAGAGAGAGGCGTGCGTGTTCATCCGACTCATGGAATCATCGATATTAAATGTAAAAGTATTCTCGCAGTAAATGAACCATTCTTATTGGCTCAACAGGCACATCAAGTTTATTACGCAAAGTATTGTGCTACATCAAGATACTTGACTGATTGGTGGAGTGTAATAAAAATCAAAATTCAAGACAATCAGTTTAGTCAAAGTGAATGTGCTTTCACTGATGTGCAAAGAATTGAAGTTTTTTAAGAGAGTACTCAAAATCAATCTTTTTTACAAAGAGACATGAGTATCGATGACGACACCCCACATTTAAGAGTCGGTGATGACGATGATGTTAATGATGTCACATATGAATTTGAAATGGTAAGAGATGAAGCAACTGTAACTCGAATGGATATCGATGATGTTGAGGAGGAATATGAAGATGACATTGACATATATGAAGATGATGATGAAGATGAACACTGATAGAATTCCATGGTATTTATATACAATCATAATATGTATATATGTATATATAATAGTAATTATCAATTATTTTCTAACAACATTAACATTTTATGTTTCAGATGGACGACGCCACATTTCGTGAGTTGGCGGATGCTGACCTAACTTTCGATGTGGATGAGTTGCTGACAGATGACCCTCAGCCTGCAGGCACTCCAGGGAGTACGCGGAGGGGGCGCGGTCTTGCACGATTGATGATTCCTGACCCCGTCCCCGAGCGACATCCACGTCTTGGGTTTGATCCACACACACAGAGGTGTGATAACCTGTGTGATAACCTGTGGATTTGACTAAGATTTCATTAATCTATTCACATAATAAATGTTTATTATTTTTACAGTTTTCCGCATATAGCAGTCGGACAGGGCAGCGCTATTTTGCGCAACTATTTCTCTCAGCCGTGGACCACATGGGAGCAGATTCCCATTGATGTGCAGCAGGCCATGTTCGGCCATTGGTTGGTACGTATGTAAATAAATAATTTTTATTTTGAAAATTATTTCATTTCTAACTTGATATTTTGATTTATTTGTAGGGTTTATGGTATCCGATCGAGGATACCATGCGTGACGCCATCCACAATACATGGGAGGTGGCTATGCGTGATCGCCTTCGTCAGTTTTTGCACAATTTAAGAAAATCTACGATGAAGAAAGCAGGAGTGTCAGATTTTGACGAGTCATATAGAGCACACCGACCAGAGTACATTTCATCCCATGTATGGGATGGATTATGTGCGCACTGGTTGAGTGGTGCCTTTCAGAGGAGATCATCGGTGGGGAGGAAGAATCGGGGGAGACAGGATGTGACTCATCGAGCTGGGAGTCGTTCTTTCAGTACTCATAGACAGCATCTGGTACGTACATTATTTATAAATATTTTATATAACTATAAATATTAACAGTTTATTTTTTATTCTTATAGGTTGTCGAGCACCCCGATATTACGGAGTACGACGTATATCGGGGGATGTATAGTGATCCTGCTACTGGGGAGCTCAGAGGTGATCGTCAGCATCACATCGTGATCAGTATTATTTGTTTTCAAGTTTAAAAATTAACTGCATATAATATATTCACAATTTTAATTTTAAATTGCAACTACAGGAGTCATATGAGGCCGCAGCGTCACAGGCCCGGCCTGAGAGTCAGGACGAGTCATCAGATCAGACCACTGGCCGTCAGTTTGATGAGGCGGCATGGATGCAGGCCACCCAGTATGCCTTCGAGAAGGGTCGGGTAGTTGGTATCGGCTCTCAACTGACTCCCGGAGATTATTATGGCAGTGCTGCGATGTCGGCGTCCAGCTCGAGAGGAGCTCGTGCATCTTCTTCTGTTACACAGTATGAGGATCAGTTGCGATCTCAGACTGCACTGATAGAGAGTCTCCGACAGGAGCAGGAGCAGATGCATCAGCAGCATGAGGAGGAGCGTCGACGCCAGCAGCAGCTGTACGAGGAGCAGACGAGTCGGTGGCAGCAGCCGCATCAGGAGCAGATGGAGTACATGCGCCGACTCACTCATGCTTTAGGGATGGAGTTTCCTCCACCACCATCTGCAGACACTACCACAAAAACAGTTTTTCGCAGCGCCCCCCTTTATCAGCGCTAACGAAAAAGCGCTGATAAAGGGGGGTCCCTTTATCAGCGCTCAAAAAAGCGCTGATAAAGGGTGCCTTTATCAGCGCTTGCTTAGTAGCGCTGATAAAGGGGGGCCTTTTTCAGCGCTTTTTTAGCGCTGATAAAGGGTCGGCTTCAAAAAAAATTAAAAATATATTTTAATATATAAATACAGTTATATTGTTATATAAATATAATATATAATTTTTAAATATATTTTAGATAAGTATAAATGTACATTTACACTTATTATACTTAATATTTAAGATATTTAGTGAAAATGACTTCTTAAAAAATTAAAAAAATATTTTTAATTAATATTTTGATAATCATTATGGAGTAATAGTCATTTAATAACAATTTGAGGACTAAAAAAATTTAAAAAATTTAAAAAAGATCCAAAATATGTTGAAAACGCAACTCAAACTTCAAACGGTCATAACTTTTGATCCGGGTGTCCGTTTGAGCTCTACCACATATCAAATCGAAGCCTGCGACGAGCTCTACGTCGCTATGACTCAGGGGAACCCCAGTCAAGCGTTTTTCAAGGCCAAAAGAGGCCCAGAAGGCCTCCAAAACTGAGTTTTTTGTCGGGGTACCCAGATTTTTTAACATTTTGTGGATTTTCAAACTCGTTTAAGGGGGTATTATTGGCTTTTCTTGGTGGGGACTAAATTTATTCCAAGGTATTACATTTATATTGATATTATGTCTTTGAAATTTCATCCTTTTTTATAATGAACTGCTATTTATAATCAAATATATAACTATATGTACATATTTTTTATATATTCGCACCTAAAAATTAAATTTTTTAAATAAATAATTAAACATATTTACATATAAAATATATTAGCTTTATCTAAATAATAACTAATATCCATTTTATTTAAAATACCAATATATGAATATTTATATACCTATATATTAATCTAACTATATATATATATTTTAATCTAACTATATATATATATATTAATCTAATAACTATATATATATTAATATAACTACATATATATATATTAGTATCACTATAAATATATATATTAATATCACCATAAATATATATATTAATATCACTATATATATATTAATATAACTATATAAATATATATTCATATAACTATATATATGTTAATATAACTATATATATGTTAATATAACTATATATATGTTAATATAACTATATATATGCTAATATAACTATATATATGTTAATATAACTATATATATGTTAATATAACTATATATTAATATAAATATATATATGTTAATATAACTATATATTAATATAAATATATATTACTATACGAATAAATATAACTATATATATATATAGATATAGATATATATTAATACCACTATATATATATATATATATTAATATTACTATATATATTATAATATAACTGTATATATATATTAATATAAATATATATTAATATAAATATATATTACTATACGAATAAATATAACTAAATATATAAATATATATATATAGAGATATCATGAATTGGAAAGCAAATCCAAATAGAGTAGTGGTAAGGGCTTAGGCGCGCAGGGGGGAGGTCTTGAGTTCAAATCCTGGTGGAGGCAGGAGTGCCCCCCCCCCTGATTGGCAGTATTTTTTAAATTTTTTAAATTTTTTTTAAATTTTTTTAATTTTTTTTAACTTTTATCAGTGATTTTTTAAAAGTGCTAATAAAAGGGTCCTTTATCAGCGCTAAAACGAGAGCGCTGATAAAGGAAGCGCTGATATAGGACCCCTTTATCAGCGCTAAAAAAAAGCGCTGATAAAGGGGTCCTATATCAGCGTTTTTTTTAGCGCTGATAAAAGAGACCTTTTATCAGCGCTTTTTTTTAGCGCTGATAAAGGGTTCTTATATCAGCGCTTTTCGGAGCGCTGATAAAGGGGACCCCCCCTTTATCTACGCTGGCTTTATTAGCGCTTTTCTAGCGCTGATAAAGGCCATTTTTAGCGCTGATAAAGGCCGTGTTTGTAGTAGTGAGATCCCCCCCTCCCCCCCCCCTCCTTCAGATTAGAGTTTGTATTTTTGTTATAAAATTTGTGAAATCAAAATATGATTTTTTTTTCTATTCGTAGTTTCTGTCTCATTATAAAATATTAATAATATTATATTTTTAAATAACAATATTAATATGAATAATAATATTATTTATATTTTATAATATTAAATTATATATATATATTAAAATTTTATAATATTATAATTTAATTATATTTTTTTGTAATACTTGAATTATTTTAATATTTGAATGTAAAATAATTCTATTATTTTTATATTAATTAAAATAACTTATTAATATTTTTTTTACTTATGAATTATAATTCTAATATTATTATATTAATTAAATCATTTATTAATATTCTATTATTTTTTATTTTTGAATTATAATTCTATTATTATTATATTAATTAAAATAATTTATTATTTTTATTTGTGAATTATAATTCTATTATTATATTAATTAAAATCATTTATTAATAGTTTATTATTTTTTATTTTTGAATTATAATTGGATTATTATTATATTAATTAAAATAATTTATTAATAATTTATTTTTTTTATTTTTTTATAGTATTTGCGATGGGATACTATTCCCGTCGCAAATAGTATTATAATTTTTTTATTTTTTTAAAAATAGTTTTTTGCGACGGGTCCCGTCGCAACAACTATTTGCGGCGGGCCCGTCGCAACAGGTATTTACGACGGGGCCCGTCGTAAATAGTTTTTTACAAATATACGGAGTACTAGTTGCGACGGGGATTCTCCCCGTCGCGGAAAAAGGCTTTAGTGACGGGTCCGTCGCAAAAAACTGTTGTTGCGACACCGTTTTCAGCAACGGGTCATTTGCGACGGGATCCCCTCACAAATGACCCATCGCAAATACCTGTTTTTCTAGTAGTGAGAGGTGGGTAAAAGATGGTGAAAAGTTCAATAAAATTTTAATATATCTAAAATTATTATAAAATGACTCTAATGAATTACATTGAAATTATATAGGTATTATGTATCAATTTTGACCTAAAATAAATTTAAATAAAATAAATAATTATTTAAATAAAAAGTCGGTTTTTAAATAGTAACCTAGTGTTTTCACTATTCATCAAAAATTGAAAGTTTTCAGAAAAATACCAAAAATTTACCTTAGGCTAATTCTGATATTCCAAATCCAAAAATGAAGTCCATTTTGAAAGATAAAATTTATAAATTTTCAAAAAGTGGGTATTACTATTCATAAAGGCTTGTTTTAATAATATTTTAATAGCATGTCGTTGTTTAGTGAAACTCGGTACTGTGTATAACACAAGCTATCGAGGAAGGTCGTGATTGCGTGTAAAGCAAGCCAAGCTAGTGTTGTGTGTAGTGAAAGATTCATTTGATGGTTTATATAACATAAAAACAAAATATTTCTCATAAAAATCTCAGGTGTTACAATTTTGACCTAAAATAAATTTAAATAAAATAATTATTTATTTAAATAAAAGGAAAGTTTTAAACAATGACTCAGAGTTTTTCAATATTCATCAAAAAATGAATGTTTTCAGAAAAATACCAAATATTCACCCTAAGCTAATTTTGATATTCCGAATCCAAAAATGATTTCCATTTGGAAAGATAAAATTTATATAATTTCAAAAATTGGGTTTTACTATTCATAATGGCTAGTTTGATTGGTTGTAGTGTGTTAGAACTCGAAGTTACGTACAACACACGTACTGTATTATTCAAAGAGAAGCGTAGCGAAGAAGTTTCGGGTGTTACATATATTATCTTAACATAATGACAAAAATTTCATGAATATTAACATATATTCATTAACTATATTCTTTTTACCTTTCATTAATATAATTAGTGAAAAATGGATCACATCACTTTGTGAGGCAGTACTCCGCCTTACACACGACTGATGTTATCATATCCCCCACAAAAAGGAAAATAAAAAAGTTTATGTGATATTTTAATTAAGAAATTTTAATTTTGATAAATGATCTTTTATATTCATGAAATCCATCATTATAATCAACGATGATAGGTGATGATGGGAAATGAATTACAACAGTCAATGAGGTGGGAGTCTACCCTACACATGATTGATGGTTTCATTCACCATTTAATGGAATTTGAGGTGGATTTTTTTTAATTTATCAAGATAACTTCAAATTATATTTTAAATAATATTTTAATTAAATTATAATTGTTAATACATGAATGACGTTGGTAAGGGACTAAGTAAAAAAATGTGTTTAGTGATCAAAACTACCTTAACTTAAAACATAGCCCGTTATATATCTTAGTAAGGACCCTTGGTTTTATCGTTTTGGATGAATAAAAGATATAAAAAAGGATAACTACACTAGTGCAGAAAACGTTTTTTACGTCAGCATTTTTTACGTCGGTTATATAAAACCGACGTCATAATATGTAAAACGAGGTTTTTTACGTCGGTTATTTAATAACCGACGTAAAAACCTGTGTTTAGTGCACCTTTAACGTCGGTTATTTTTATAACTGACGTTATTAATCGCGCGACTTCGTTTTTTACGTCGGTTAT
Source organism: Viscum album (assembly GCA_963277665.1). NCBI lineage: Eukaryota > Viridiplantae > Streptophyta > Magnoliopsida > Santalales > Viscaceae > Viscum > Viscum album. The sequence continues at coordinate 9,727 of CAUJRU010004046.1, read as the reverse complement.
ACATTAACCGCCGTAAAAAAACAGAAGCGGGGGGCATTTGTTACGTCGGTTATTCAATAACCGACATAACAAACACGGTTTTTGAAGGCCTTTTTACGTCGGTTATTTTATAACCGACGTAAAAAAAGAATCCGCAGATGTTTTTGACGTCGGTTATGGAATAACCGACGTAATAAAACGCGGATTTTAAGCCCTTTATAACGTCGGTTATAAAATAACCGACGTAAAAAAAGAATCGGAGGAAGGTTTTTACGTCGGTTATTCAATAACCGACGTTATAAATGTTTTTAAAAAAATTATAACATCGGTTATTGAATAACCGACGTGATAACTCATTTAAAAATTTACCCAGACCCGTGGATTGTCATTCGCGAGTTTACCTTCGACAGTCGCGACTCGTCTCTCTCGCGCGTAAACCCGAATCGGCTCGTCCATTTCGTTGGTTTAGATTCGTTTTGCGATCATCGTTTCTCATATTTAATCTCCTCGGATCAATCATCTAAACTCGCAGCACTCAGGTAATCCTCCCACTCGTTCGTTTTTTTTCGCGGATAGTATATATATATGTGTTGTGATTTTTTTGTTGAAACTAGCTAAGATTCTTCGATTGCGAACCCTTTTAACTCGTTTTGGCACCATAATCTTATTTATCATCCCTAGATCTATTAGTTCGACTTGCAATATTGACTAATTTTATGATTTCACTAATTTTTCATCGTTTTCTATAAATCCCCGAGAGGGTTGGGGCGTGTCCATTTGGATGGGTTGCCCTTTTACAGTTGTTACTACTTTATTCACACACAACCATGGCATAGGTGCATGGATTTGGGATCACATCACCATTTTCACCCCCTGAAAACAAAGTTTCACGAGGAGGACTCGCCATATTTCCCCTCGGCATGTTAAAAATTTTAGATACCCTCTTTTCAGCAAGTAAAAAATTAACTAGTTTTTTCTTCACTACTTATCCTAAACAAATAAAACCACCATTCTTTCTAGAACCTCTACTAGATCCATTGCATCCATCAACATACATATTTGGATCTAAAATCATCCCTTAAGCCTTATGTTCGATGCTAACATCCTTTACTGATCTATAGAAAATATGATGGTCTGCTAAGCTCTCCATTTAAAAGTCAAACCCCACCAATTATTCATCCTCATCATGAGAAAATGGCACAACATCTGAATTTATGATTCAATCTCTTGGGTCACTGAACAAACATTAACTCCTTCAAATTCACACCTGGAATAGACAACCTAATGTCAAGTTCCTTCTCTATCTATTGAAACTCAGTTCTTCCTCCACACCTAAAAACATTCTTTGAATGACCCAACTTCTTGTTATGGTAAATTTTCAGTGATTCCAGGGGGGTGGGAGGGCTATCAAGAGGGTTGGGGGGTGTCCAGGGGGGTGTCCAAGGGGGTAGGGTGTGGGGGGTGGTGTCCAGGAGGGGTGGGGGGCTGTCCAGAGGGGTCGGGGGGTATCCAGGGGGGTTTACAAGGGGGTGGGTGGGTGTGGGGGGCTGTCCAAGGGTGTGGGTGGGTGTTGGGGGGTGTCCAGGGGGGTGTCCAAGGGGGGTAGGGGGTGGGGGTGGTGTTTAGGAGGGGTGGGGGGGCTGTCCAGAGGGTTGGGGGGTGTCCAGGGGGGTGTCCAAGTAGGTCGGGGGTGGGGGGTTGTGTCCAGGAGGGGTGGGGGTGCTTTCTAGAGGGGTCGGGGGCTGTCCAGAGGGGTCGGGGGGTGTCCAGGGTGGTGTCCAAGGGGATGGGTGGGTGTGGGGGGCTGTCCAAGGGGGTGGCGGCCTGTCCAGAGGGGTCGGTGGGGTGTCCAGGGGGTGTCCAAGGGGTTGGATGGGTGTGGGGGGCTGTCCAAGTGGGTGGCGGCCTCTCCAGAGGGTATTTGGGGTTGTCCGGGTGGGTGGGGGGCTGTCCAGAGGGTTGGGGGATGTCCAGGGGGTGTCCAAGGGGGTGGGGGGTGGGGGGTGGTGTCCAGGAGGGGTGGGGGGCTGTCCAGAGGGGTCGGGGGGTGTCTAGGGGGGTTTACAAGGGGGTGGGTGGGTGTGGGGGGCTGTCCAAGGGTGTGGGTGGGTGTTGGGGGTGTCCAGGGGGGTGTCCAAGGGGGGTAGGGGGTGGGGGTGGTGTTTAGGAGGGGTGGGGGGCTGTCCAGAGGGTTGGGGGGTGTCCAGGGGGGTGTCCAAGCAGGTCGGGGGTGGGGGGTTGTGTCCAGGAGGGGTGGGGGTGCTTTCTAGAGGGGTCGGGGGCTGTCCAGAGGGGTCGGGGGGTGTCCAGGGTGGTGTCCAAGGGGATGGGTGGGTGTGGGGGGCTGTCCAAGGGGGTGGCGGCCTGTCCAGAGGGGTCGGTGGGGTGTCCAGGGGGTGTCCAAGGGGTTGGATGGGTGTGGGGGGCTGTCCAAGTGGGTGGCGGCCTCTCCAGAGGGTATTTGGGGTTGTCCGGGTGGGTGGGGGGGGGGCTGTCCAGAGGGTTGGGGGATGTCCAGGGGGGTGTCCAAGGGGGTAGGGGGTGGGGGGTGGTGTCCAGGAGGGGCGGGGGGCTGTCCAGAGGGGTCGGGGGGTGTCCAGGGGGGTTTACAAGGGGGTGGGTGGGTGTGGGGGGCTGTCCAAGGGTGTGGGTGGGTGTTGGGGGGTGTCCAGGGGGGTGTCCAAGGGGGGTAGGGGGTGGGGGTGGTGTTTAGGAGGGGTGGGGGGGCTGTCCAGAGGGTTGGGGGGTGTCCAGGGGGGTGTCCAAGCAGGTCGGGGGTGGGGGGTTGTGTCCAGGAGGGGTGGGGGTGCTTTCTAGAGGGGTCGGGGGCTGTCCAGAGGGGTCGGGGGGTGTCCAGGGTGGTGTCCAAGGGGATGGGTGGGTGTGGGGGGCTGTCCAAGGGGGTGGCGGCCTGTCCAGAGGGGTCGGTGGGGTGTCCAGGGGGGTGTCCAAGGGGTTGGATGGGTGTGGGGGGCTGTCCAAGTGGGTGGCGGCCTCTCCAGAGGGTATTTGGGGTTGTCCGGGTGGGTGGGGGGGCTGTCCAGAGGGTTGGGGGATGTCCAGGGGGGTGTCCAAGGGGGTAGGGGGTGGGGGGTGGTGTTCAGGAGGGGCGAGGGGCTTTCCAGAGGGGTCGGGGGGTGTCCAGGGGGGTTTACAAGGGGGTGGGTGGGTGTGGGGGGCTGTCCAAGGGTGTGGGTGGGTGTTGGGGGGTGTCCAGGGGGGTGTCCAAGGGGGGTAGGGGGTGGGGGTGGTGTTTAGGAGGGGTGGGGGGGGCTGTCCAGAGGGTTGGGGGGTGTCCAGGGGGTGTCCAAGCAGGTCGGGGGTGGGGGGTTGTGTCCAGGAGGGGTGGGGGTGCTTTCTAGAGGGGTCGGGGGCTGTCCAGAGGGGTCGGTGGGTGTCCAGGGTGGTGTCCAAGGGGATGGGTGGGTGTGGGGGGCTGTCCAAGGGGGTGGAGGCCTGTCCAGAGGGGTCGGTGGGGTGTCCAGGGGGGTGTCCAAGGGGTTGGATGGGTGTGGGGGGCTGTCCAAGTGGGTGGCGGCCTCTCCAGAGGGTATTTGGGGTTGTCCGGGTGGGTGGGGGGGCTGTCCAGAGGGTTGGGGGATGTCCAGGGGGTGTCCAAGGGGGTAGGGGTGGGGGTGGTGTCCAGGAGGGGCGGGGGGCTGTCCAGAGGGGTCGGGGGGTGTCCAGGGGGGGTGTTATATCTTACTATATTTTGTTTAAAAAATAATATTCAAGCATATTTTTTTAAATACACATTGATTTGTTTTATATTTCAAAATTGTTTACATTCAAATTATGATTTTTTTCATATAAACATATATTTGTCTTATCTAAAAAATATATATATTTTTGCTATTTGTTATAGGTAATAATGATTCGAAGTTGGATTACGGCACATCGAATGAGCAATGAATATGAGGAAGGTGTTGATGCCTTTTTGGAATTTGCTAAACGAAATGTTCAAAGTAGTGACATTTTTTTCTGTCCATGCCTGAAATGTCTGAATATGAAGAAGTTGAAAAGTAGAGAGATAAAAGATCATCTGATTTGTCATGGTTTCAATCCGAGTTACAACCCTTGGATTTGGCATGGCGAAACTGGACAGAATGTCACTGATGATAATGAATCGCAAGATGGTAACTCCGATGGAATTGAAGAAATGATTCGCGATATTGTAGCAGAACAAATTGAGATAGAACCGACAGTTGCACGTCTATATGGTGATGCCGAAAAACCATTATATCCTGGTTGTACAGATTTTACGTTTTTGTCGGCGGTGTTAAGATTGATTAACCTGAAGGTGAAACATGGATGGAGTGACAGAAGTTTTACAGAGCTGCTACAATTGATGAAAGACATTCTTCCAAAAGATAACGATCTTCCAGATTCACATTATAAGGCCAAAAAAATATTATGCCCGATGGGATTGGGATACAGGAAAATACATGTCTGTCCGAATGACTGCATTATATATAGGAAGGAATATGAATTTCTGAAAGAGTGTCCTAAATGTGGGACATCACGGTATAAGGTGAAAGAAAAATCACAAGCTGATGTAGAGATTACAAAGCTCCCTTCAAAGGTATTTTGGTATCTTTCTATAATTCCTCGTTTCAAACGTTTATTTGCTAATTCACATGATGCAAAAAGGTTAAGATGGCATGCTGATGAGCGGGTATGTGATGGAAAAATACGTCATCCAGCTGATTGTCCACAATGGAAGAAAATTGATTCCCAGTACCCTACATTTGGAAATGAAATTAGAAATCTGAGACTAGGCTTGTGCACAGATGGAATGAATCCATACCGAACCCTCAGTAGCACACATAGTTCATGGCCTGTTTTATTGGTAATTTACAACCTCTCTCCTAAAGTTTGTATGAAGCGCAAATATGTCATGTTGAGTATCATGATATCTGGTCCAAAGAAACCCGGCAATGATATTGATGTATACTTGTCACCATTGATTGATGATTTGAAACTGTTATGGGATGATGGTATTAGGGTGTATGATTCTTATAAAATGGAATATTTTCAACTGCATGCAGTGCTTCTATTCACTATAAATGACTTCCCAGCATATGGAAATTTGTCTGGATACAGTGTTAAAGGGCATAAAGCATGTCCAATTTGCGAACAACAGACGTCATATTGTCAATTGCATCATGAGAGGAAAACAGTGTACATGGGTCATCGAAAGTTTTTGCCTATGGATCACCCTTATAGAAGACTAAAAAAGGCATTCAATGGCTCACAAGAATTTGATACTGCTCCAAAACCTTTATCCCTAGATTTGTATTTTGAGAGGGTGAAAAACCTTGATGTGACATTGGGAAACACACAGAAATCTGGTAATGATAGACATATTTGGAAGAAAAGGTCAATATTTTTTGAGCTACCATATTGGAGGTATCATGAAGTCAAACATAATATTGATGTCATGCACGTGGAGAAGAATATCTGTGATTCTTTGATCGGAACATTGCTAGATATTAAAGGAAAGACAAAAGATGGGTTGAATGCAAGGTTAGACCTACTATCAATGGGAATACGTTTGGAGTTAGCTCCCACTCCTAAAGGAAGACGAACATTTCTTCCCCCGGCTTGTCATACATTATCGAAGAGGGAGAAAAGTAGCTTCTGTTAGTGTCTTCATGATATCAAAGTGCCTCAAGGTTATTCTTCAAATGTAAAAAATTTTGTCTCATTGAAAGACTTGAAGTTTATAGGTATGAAATCACATGATTGTCACGTCATGATGCAACAAATTCTACCAGTTGCACTGCGTGGAATATTTCCCATCCGTGTCAGAAAGACTATAATGAGGTTGTGTTATTTTTTCAATTCAATTTGTAACAAGGCGATTGATGTGAATGCTTTGAACATTTTGGAAAAGGATGCAATTTTTATACTTTGTCATTTGGAAATGTATTTTCCTCCAACTTTTTTTGATATGATGGTGCATTTAATGATTCATCTGGTTCGAGAAATAAAGCTTTGTGGACCTGTATATCTTCGTTGGATGTATCCTTTTGAAAGTTATATGAAAATATTAAATGGATATGTTAAAAATCCATATCGACCTGAAGCCTCCATTATTGAAAAGTATATTTCTGAGGAGGTAGCAGAGTTTTGTACGAGCTAATTGGCTACGGCGCAAAACATAGGTTTGCCTCCATCTCGCCGTGAACGGGTTAATAATGAGGGAAAGGGGATTCGTGGCTTGAAAGTCAAATCACTGTCAGCTGAACAGATGAAGAAGTTAGAATCATACATCTTGAATAACATAGATGATGTTAAACCGTATATCACATTGCATATTAATGAGTTGAAACAATGTCATCCAAAGAAGAAAGAAATGTGGATTTTGAATGAGCACAACAAAACTTTTTTGCCATGGTTTAAAAAGACCTTGCTTGGTAGATCAGATGTATCAGAGACATTAAAATGGATAGTGGGTGGTCCATCTTTAAATGTGATAACATGGTCCGCTTATGACATTAATGGCTATACATTTCATACGAAAGCTCAGGACAACAGAAGTGCAGTTCAGAATAGTGGTGTATTGGTGTTTGCAGAAGCAATGCATTTTTCGAGTGCTAAGGACAGAAACCCAATTTCGGCATCAAGTGCATATTATGGAGTGATTGAAGACATATGGGAGGCTGATTACTTTAAAATTAAAGTTCCTGTTTTTAACTGTAAATGGTTTATCGGTAACAACAGTGTCAGACACGATGAATTTGGAATGACACTTGTTAATCTGAATAGATTGGAAGACACAGCTGATTCTTTTATAATGGCAACACATGTCAAACGAATTTTCTATGTAGTAGATCAATCAGATATGCAGTGGGCTGTTGTTTTACAAGGGAAAAAACAATATGTTGGTGAGAATGAATTTGATGAAGATGTTGATTTATGTGAGATCCCTACTTCCATGGAAAGATTAACAGAACATAATGATGAGTATGTTGAAGACATGGTTTGTGACATAAGGAACGATCACGACGAAGGAATTTGGGAAAACAATCCAACTGTACATTCCTAAAATTACAGGTAACACATGTTTATTTCTTGTTTACATTTAGTTTTTTCATATAATGTTAGATATTGTAAATTTTTTACTTATTAAAACATGTATCAAACCAAAATGATAAAACAATAAAAACCGTAAAGAGGAGAAGTCCTGGGCGCACCGGCTGGCCGGTGGTGGATCACCGGTTGGCCAGTGGTCCAGACAGCAAAGCTCTGTCTGGTCCACCGGCCGGCCGGTGATGAGCCAGCGGCCGGCCGGTGGTCCAAACAGAGAGGAAGGCTCTCTGTCTGGTCCACCGGCCGGCCGGTGGTGATCCAGCGGCCGGCCGGTGGTCCAGACAGAGAGGAAGGTTCTCTGTCTGGTCCACCGGCCAGCCGGTGGTGATCCAGCGGCCGGCCGGTGGTCCAGACAGAGGAAGGCTCTGTCTGGTCCACCGGCCGGCCGGTGGTGAGCCGGTGGCCCAGACAGAGCAAGGTTGTCTGGTCCACCGTCCGGCCGGTGGTGAGCCACCGGCCGGCCGGTGACACCAGGCAGTGGGAAAGTCTACTGCCTGGGTCCTCCGGCTAGCCGGTGAGCTCACACCGGCTGACCGGTGGACTCAGTGAGTCCACTTTTCAGCTTTCTTGGGCCAACTCCTTGGAAACCTTTTGCCTATCAACAAAAACACTTGAAAACAAGTTAGAACATAATAAGAGTGATTGTGATCATTAAAATCCAAGAGAGAGGGGTACAACAGACTGTGTTTACCATGTTTATCATCGTTTAACATGCTTACCATATTACCAATGTTTACTATTTTGTAATTTAGTACACTTTTCTATTTTCTGATTAAGTAGTATTACAATATTTGAATTTGTATATTTGTGAACTAATGTTTGTTTTTTTGATTTGAAGGAAAATGACAGATCAATCAGTTGATCAGCCACATGATTCTGGAGATGAGCATATTGGTCATACATCTGGGGAGGAACATTCACATGCTCCTATTACGAAAAAGAGTTCAAAGGTTGGTAAGCGTGGGTGCACACGTTTACCAAAATTATCACTTGCTCGTACGAAGGAGGAGAGGATAGTCGTGGAGTTTGATGATGAGGATCTTCCTAGAGGTCCAAATGCTAAAGATTTTAAGGGTTTTGTAGCAACTCAGGCTAAGAGAAAAGTAAGCATTCTCTATGATGATTGGAGAAGTGTGGATAAGGAAATAATTTTTCAGTTGTGGGAGACCATTTTGGTAAGATCTTTTGCTATTGTTTGACTGTTCTTTAAATGTTTCTAGTATATATAATATTTTTAACCTCTTTTTTATCAGATGACATTTGATATTCCTGACACTGGAGGAGTCAGGAAGAAATGCTTATCGTTGGCTGCTAGGAGATGGAGGGATTTCAAATCAACCCTCTCATCTGATTTCATTTATGGTCATAGGAGTCGTGAGAATCCATGTCGTATATATCCTTTTATAGATGAAGACACATGGAGACAATTTTTTGAAAGTAGAAGAAAAGAATCATTTTTGGTAAGGGCAATGTAAACTTTTATAAGCTTTCTTATATAAATGATCTTATTATTGTTTTGTTAATGATTACTTATTCTTAATTTACAGAAAACAAGGAAAGCTCATCAAGAGATCCAATCTAAAAATGTATACCCTCATAGTTTATCTCGGGGAGGGTATGCATTATTGGAAGAACAAATGACGGCAGAAAAATTTCAACAACTAAGAGATGAGTCTTCAAGATTTGGAGAGGTGGCCCCTCCATCCCCTCCATCTAGACATGAGAAATGGAAAAGAGCTCGGAAGGGCAAAAAAGGACAATATCTTTCGGAAGAATCGAGACTCGTAGTTGAGAGGATTGTAAGATATCTATTTTATTTATTTAAGTTTACTATTTTCGTCATATATTTCCAATCATTATATAAATGTTCAATTAATTATTACAGGACTCTCTTGAGGAGCAGAGTTCACAGGGGACATTTACACCATCTGGGAGGGAAGATATTTTATCTGTGGCATTGGGAAAGCCCGAACATCCTGGCCGTGTAAGAGGATATCCGGCAGGTGTATCGGTAAGAAAAGTGTTTCCATGTTCCTCAACTTCTAACATTGAGGGAGTTTATAAAAAAAATAGAATCCTTGGAGGCTGAAGTCCATAATATTAATGCGACAATGGAGGACAAGATTAGAGCATCGGTGCAGTTTATGTTTGCAGACTTGCAAAGACAATTTCAGGGTGCAGCTCCCACTCCACCTCTCCCAGTAGCTCCCACTCCCCCACCTCAGCCTGCGGACCCCATTTTTTATCCTCCTCCTCCGCCGCAGCTACCTACTTATTGTGAGTTGTATGTTGATGATCCTCAACATCATATAGTTTCATATGGGATGGTATATTGTATAGGAGATACAGTTCATCATCAACAATTAGAGGTAGAGAATCAGAGGGTCACTGTACAGGATATTATAGATAGATCAGCTCGGATACCATTACCTACAGATGAGGTGACGACAGTTGGACATAATATCGGCCATTTTTTACTTTGGCCATCCAGACTTCTTCGACTCATTACCATAGAGGTATGGATTTTATATCTTTTATTTTATATTTTTATTAATGTTTTATCATTTGAAAACTAATATATTTTTCAATTTATTTTTACAGGAATACTTCAAAGGTAAAGAAATACTGTATAGACAACAACAAAATACAGATA
>CAUJRU010004045.1:0-20000 GCA_963277665.1 Viscum album | reverse complement strand
CTACAAACAGAGCCCTCACCGACATGATGCATGCGGAATCTAAGTGCCCAGATGTAAATTTCATGCAATGTGGGAACAAACCTTTGGGAAACACGCAACCGAGGGACTATCAAGGGCCACACATCACCACCATGCACTAACATGCGATGGGGTCACAACATTCGATCTTCGCTCATCATTCATAAGAATTTCCTGCCCGAAACCTGATCATTTAGGATCGGACTACCCAACATTTTATAGGATCTCCCTGTAAAGAGTCTTCACCTCCCAATGATGCTCAAGTACACCGCACCGAAAAAATAGATCCGACTTCCAACACTTCTTTTATTCCAGAGACAAGAATGAATCATCATCGACGAGGTCTCAGCATTCATTCCTTCCTTTACCCAGCACCGATGAGAATAGCCAAACCGATCACTTCCCACGAATCCACAAGATCCCGGTTAATGAGTCATCACCTCCGCATGACGCTCGTGTATCTTGCAGAAACAGTAGATACACATTCTCAAGCCGCCCTTATGAACATCATCACCCAAGGCATGACTGAGGAGGAAGGCACCCCAACTTGTCCAATAATGAACCATGGCAACCGTTTGCCTGGTGGTGTGAGTTTCTCAGGACCCAAATAACTCACAGGTGGCCCCGACAATGCGTTTGGCAAAGCACTCCCGCAAATCACTGCCCAAGGAAGCTTGCTACGGTTCGCATGGAATATCACTGAATGGGAAATTTAGGAGCACGGTCTCTCATCCTGGTGATACCGACAGTTTCGCGCTTGAACCACTACCAAAATCCCACAACGCTCCAGAGAAGGTGAGGAAAAGGCAGGTACAGCAAAGGACGACAAAGAAACCCAATCCCACCATGCCTCCCACATCCCAACATCTGCAAGAACTCAACCACACTCGGTGGCTTTTAAGCATAGCCCGACCCGCAACGCTCCATGAAAGGTGAGGAAAAAGGTGGGTACGACAGGACGGGGAAACAACCCAATCCCGCCCATACCCCCCACATCCCACCAGTGAGGAAAAAGGTAGGAACGTCAGGGGATGAGGAGGGAAACCCCCATCCCGCCGTGCCTCCCACATCTCACATTCCGTAGGAACTCAACCGCCATGAGGCAGCTTTTAAGCAGACGAACCAGCAACGCTCAAGAGACGTCGAGGAAAAGGAGTCAGGGTAGGTACGGGGGTCCTATGTCCCGCCGCGCCGCCCACATCCCACCATCCACAGGATCCCACAAACCGTGAGGCGGTATTTAAGCACCCAGCCCGCAATGCTCCACAGACGGGGAGGAAAAGGCAGGCACGTCAGGGGACGGGGCAAAAACCCAATCCCGCCGCGCCTCCCACATCCCACCATCCGCAGCAACTCAACCACCCTGAGGCGGCTTTTAAGCAAGCCAAGCCGCACTGCTCTAGAGAAGGCGAGGGAAGGGCAGGAGCGTCGAGGGACGACAAAGGAACACCAACCCACCATGCCTCCCACATCCCACCATCCAAGGAACTCCGCCACCGACAGGTGGCCTTTTAAGCAAGCCCGAACCGCAACGCTCCATGAAAGGTGAGGAAAAAGGCGGGCACGGCATGAGACTGGGCAAAAACCCATTCTTTCCAATGCCCCCCACATCCCACCGGTGAGGAAAAGGAATTACAGCGTCCCACCGCCATGCCTCCCACATCCCACCTTCCGAAGGAACTCAACCGCCATGAGGCAGATTTTAAGCAGACGAACCCACAACGCTCCAGGGACGTTGAGGAAAAGGAGTCATGACAGGAACGGAGGCCCTATGTCCCGCCGCACCCCCCACATCCCACCATTCAAAAGAACTCAACCACCGTTGAGAAACTTTTAACCAAGAACCAGGACACCAACCATGCTCATCTATCATCATCCCATCCAAGTTATATCTGTCTAGTATCGCATCGTCTTTTTAGCAAGCCCTTGGAAGACGGAACCGCAATTGTGCGAGAGAATTCAACCCAAGCATATAGACGGGGCCCCTACATCAGCACCAAAAAAATTCCACTACCAACAGGGAGAACTCCAAAGGGACAAGTGAGGGTCATCTAGGTGGAGCTCACCCACCTGGGGATTCTTCGCTTGAGATATAACCGAGGAGAAAGTCACCCCTGGCACTGATTTAATGAGACCCGTCACAGTATCACCATCTTTCGATTAGTTTGTCCTTTACATGCGGGACCTGATCTTTGAGACAGGCATATGACTAGTGGAAGGATCAGCCATGTAGCATCACCAACAACATCTGCATTGTTTGGGGTATGACTGAGCTGACCACTCAGACCCCAACACAAGCCCAAACCGTCGTCCCGAACATTCAATTCTGTTCAATTAGTTTGTCCTTTGTACATGCACAACCTGATCTTTGAGACAAGCATATGACTAATGGAAGGATCAGCCAGGTAGCATCACCAACCACATCTGCAATGTTTGAGGTATGACTGAGCAGACCACTCAGACCCCAACACAAGCCCCAACCATCTTCCCAAATCGACAGGATTCCCCTTAATGAGTCATCACCTCCGCATGACGCTCGTGTATCTTGCAGAAACAGTAGATACACATTCTCAAGCCACCCTTATGAACATCATCACCCAAGGCATGGCTGAGGAGGAAGGCACCCCAACTTGTCCAATAATGAACCATGGAAATCGTCACCCTGTTGGTGAGAGTTTCTTAGGACCCAAATAACTCGCACGTGGCCCCGACAATGCGTTGAGCAAAGCACTCCCACCAATCATTGCCCAAGGCAGCTTGCTATGGTTCGCATGAAATATCGCTGAATGAGAAATTTAGGAGCACGCTCTCGCATCCTGGTGATACCGACAGTTTCGCGCTTGAACCACTACCAAAATTCCACAACGCTCCAGAGAAGGTGAGGAAAAGGCGGTACAGCAAGGGACGACAAAGGAACCCAATCCCACCATGCCTCCCACATCCCAACATCTGCAAGAACTCAACCACACTCGGTGGCTTTTAAGCATAACCCGACCCGCAACGCTCCATGAAAGGTGAGGAAAAAGGTGGGTACGACAGGACGGGGAAACAACCCAATCCCGCCCATACCCCCCACATCCCACCAGTGAGGAAAAAGGTAGGAACGTCAGGGGATGAGGAGGGAAACCCCCATCCCGCCGTGCCTCCCACATCTCACATTCCGTAGGAACTCAACCGCCATGAGGCAGCTTTTAAGCAGACGAACCAGCAACGCTCAAGAGACGTCAAGGAAAAGGAGTCAGGGTAGGTACGGGGGTCCTATGTCCCGCCGCGCCGCCCACATCCCACCATCCACAGGATCCCACAAACCGTGAGGCGGTATTTAAGCACCCAGCCCGCAATGCTCCACAGACGGGGAGGAAAAGGCAGGCACGTCAGGGGACGGGGCAAAAACCCAATCCCGCCGCGCCTCCCACATCCCACCATCCGCAGCAACTCAACCACCCTGAGGCGGCTTTTAAGCAAGCCAAGCCGCACTGCTCTAGAGAAGGCGAGGGAAGGGCAGGAGCGTCGAGGGACGACAAAGGAACACCAACCCACCATGCCTCCCACATCCCACCATCCAAGGAACTCCGCCACCGACAGGTGGCCTTTTAAGCAAGCCCGAACCGCAACGCTCCATGAAAGGTGAGGAAAAAGGCGGGCACGGCATGAGACTGGGCAAAAACCCATTCTTTCCAATGCCCCCCACATCCCACCGGTGAGGAAAAGGAATTACAGCGTCCCACCGCCATACCTCCCACATCCCACCTTCCGAAGGAACTCAACCGCCATGAGGCAGATTTTAAGCAGACGAACCCACAACGCTCCAGGGACGTTGAGGAAAAGGAGTCATGACAGGAACGGAGGCCCTATGTCCCGCCGCACCCCCCACATCCCACCATTCAAAAGAACTCAACCACCGTTGCGAAACTTTTAACCAAGAACCAGGACACCAACCATGCTCATCTATCATCATCCCATCCAAGTTATATCTGTCTAGTATCGCATCGTATTTTTAGCAAGCCCTTGGAAGACGGAACCGCAATTGTGCGAGAGAATTCAACCCAAGCATATAGACGGGGCCCCTACATCAGCACCAAAAAAATTCCACTACCAACAGGGAGAACTCCAAAGGGACAAGTGAGGGTCTTCTAGGTGGAGCTCACCCACCTGGGGATTCTTCGCTTGAGATATAACCGAGGAGAAAGTCACCCCTGGCACTGATTTAATGAGACCCGTCACAGTATCACCATCTTTCGATTAGTTTGTCCTTTACATGCGGGACCTGATCTTTGAGACAGGCATATGACTAGTGGAAGGATCAGCCATGTAGCATCACCAACAACATCTGCATTGTTTGGGGTATGACTGAGCTGACCACTCAGACCCCAACACAAGCCCAAACCGTCGTCCCGAACATTCAATTCTGTTCGATTAGTTTGTCCTTTGTACATGCACAACCTGATCTTTGAGACAAGCATATGACTAATGGAAGGATCAGCCAGGTAGCATCACCAACCACATCTGCAATGTTTGAGGTATGACTGAGCAGACCACTCAGACCCCAACACAAGCCCCAACCATCTTCCCAAATCGACAGGATTCCCCTTAATGAGTCATCACCTCCGCATGACGCTCGTGTATCTTGCAGAAACAGTAGATACACATTCTCAAGCCACCCTTATGAACATCATCACCCAAGGAATGACTGAGGAGGAAGGCACCCCAACTTGTCCAATAATGAACCATGGAAATCGTTACCCTGTTGGTGTGAGTTTCTTAGGACACAAATAACTCGCACGTGGCCCCGACAATGCGTTGAGCAAAGCACTCCCACCAATCATTGCCCAAGGCAGCTTGCTATGGTTCGCATGGAATATCGCTGAATGAGAAATTTAGGAGCACGCTCTCGCATCCTGGTGATACCGACAGTTTCGCGCTTGAACCACTACCAAAATTCCACAACGCTCCAGAGAAGGTGAGGAAAAGGCGGTACAGCAAGGGACGACAAAGGAACCCAATCCCAACATGCCTCCCACATCCCAACATCTGCAAGAACTCAACCACACTCAGTGGATTTTAAGCAAAGCCCGACCCGCAACGCTCCATGAAAGGTGAGGAAAAAGGTGGGTACGACAGGACGGGGAAACAACCCAATCCCGCCCATACCCCCCACATCCCACCAGTGAGGGAAAAGGTAGGAACGTCAGGGGATGAGGAGGGAAACCCCCATCCCGCCGTGCCTCCCACATCTCACATTCCGTAGGAACTCAACCGCCATGAGGCAGCTTTTAAGCAGACGAACCAGCAACGCTCAAGAGACGTCGAGGAAAAGGAGTCATGGTAGGTACGGGGGTCCTATGTCCCGCCGCGCCGCCCACATCCCACCATCCACAGGATCCCACAAACCGTGAGGCGGTATTTAAGCACCCAGCCCGCAATGCTCCACAGACGGGGAGGAAAAGGCAGGCACGTCAGGGGACGGGGCAAAAACCCAATCCCGCCGCACCCCCCACATCCCACCATCCGCAGCAACTCAACCACCCTGAGGCAGCTTTTAAGCAAGCAAAGCCGCACTGCTCTAGAGAAGGCGAGGGAAGGGCAGGAGCGTCGAGGGACGACAAAGGAACACCAACCCACCATGCCTCCCACATCCCACCATCCAAGGAACTCCGCCACCAACAGGTGGCCTTTTAAGCAAGCCCGAACCGCAACGCTCCATGAAAGGTGAGGAAAAAGGCGGGCACGGCATGAGACTGGGCAAAAACCCATTCTTTCCAATGCCCCCCACATCCCACCGGTGAGGAAAAGGAATTACAGCGTCCCACCGCCATGCTTCCCACATCCCACCTTCCGAAGGAACTCAACCGCCGTGAGGCAGATTTTAAGCAGACGAACCCACAACGCTCCAGGGACGTTGAGGAAAAGGAGTCATGACAGGAACAGAGGCCCTATGTCCCGCCGCACCCCCCACATCCCACCATTCAAAAGAACTCAACCACCGTTGCGAAACTTTTAACCAAGAACCAGGACACCAACCAAGTTCATCCATCATCATCCCATCCAAGTTATATCTGTCTAGTATCGCATCGTCTTTTTAGCAAGCCCTTGGAACCCGAAACCAAAATTGTGCGAGAGAATTCAACCCAAGCATATAGACGGGGCCCGTACATCAGCACCAACAAAATTCCACTACCAACAGGGAGAACTCCAAAGGGACAAGTGAGGGTCTTCAAGGTGGAGCTCACCCACCTGGGGATTCTTCGCTTGAGGTATAACCGAGGAGAAAGTCAGCCCTGGCACTGATTTAATGAGACCCGTCACAGTATCACCATCTTTCGATTAGTTTGTCCTTTACATGCGGGACCTGATCTTTGAGACAGGCATATGACTAGTGGAAGGATCAACCATGTAGCATCACCAACCACATCTGCAATGTTTGAGGTATGACTGAGCAGACCACTCAGACCCCAACACAAGCCCAAACCGTCGTCCCGAGCATTCAATTCCATTCGATTAGTTTGTCCTTCGTACATGCACAGCCTGATCTTTGAGACAATCATATGACTAATGGAAAGATCAACCGGGTACCATCACCAACCACATCTGCAATGTTTGAGGTATGACTGAGCAGACCACTCAGACCCCAACACAAGCCCGAACCATCTCTTCCCAAATCGACATGTTTCCCCTTAATTAGTCATCACCTCTGCATGACGCTCGTGTATCTTGCAAAAACAGTAGATACACATTCTCAAGCCACCCTTATGAACATCATCACCCAAGGCATGACTGAGGAGGAAGGCACCCCAACTTGTCCAATAATGAACCATGGAAATCGTTACCCTGTTGGTGTGAGTTTCTTAGGACCCAAATAACTCGCACGTGGCCCCGACAATGCGTTGAGCAAAGCACTCCCACCAATCATTGCCCAAGGCAGCTTGCTATGGTTCGCATGGAATATCACTGAATGAGAAATTTAGGAGCACGCTCTCGCATCCTGGTGATACCGACAGTTTCGCGCTTGAACCACTACCAAAATTCCACAACGCTCCAGAGAAGGTGAGGAAAAGGCGGTACAGCAAGGGACGACAAAGGAACCCAATCCCACCATGCCTCCCACATCCCAACATCTGCAAGAACTCAACCACAATCAGTGGATTTTAAGCAAAGCCCGACCCGCAACGCTCCATGAAAGGTGAGGAAAAAGGTGGGTACGACAGGACGGGGAAACAACCCAATCCCACCCATACCCCCCACATCCCACCAGTGAGGAAAAAGGTAGGAACGTCAGGGGATGAGGAGGGAAACCCCCATCCCGCCGTGCCTCCCACATCTCACATTCCGTAGGAACTCAACCGCCATGAGGCAGCTTTTAAGCAGACGAACCAGCAACGCTCAAGAGACGTCGAGGAAAAGGAGTCATGGTAGGTACGGGGGTCCTATGTCCCGCCGCGCCGCCCACATCCCACCATCCACAGGATCCCACAAACCGTGAGGCGGTATTTAAGCACCCAGCCCGCAATGCTCCACAGACGGGGAGGAAAAGGCAGGCACGTCAGGGGACGGGGCAAAAACCCAATCCCGCCGCGCCCCCCACATCCCACCATCCGCAGCAACTCAACCGCCCTGAGGCAGCTTTTAAGCAAGCAGAGCCGCACTGCTCTAGAGAAGGCGAGGGAAGGGCAGGAGCGTCGAGGGACGACAAAGGAACACCAACCCACCATGCCTCCCACATCCCACCATCCAAGGAACTCCGCCACCAACAGGTGGCCTTTTAAGCAAGCCCGAACCGCAACGCTCCATGAAAGGTGAGGAAAAAGGCGGGCACGGCATGAGACTGGGCAAAAACCCATTCTTTCCAATGCCCCCCACATCCCACCGGTGAGGAAAAGGAATTACAGCGTCCCACCGCCATGCCTCCCACATCCCACCTTCCGAAGGAACTCAACCGCCATGAGGCAGATTTTAAGCAGACGAACCCACAACGCTCCAGGGACGTTGAGGAAAAGGAGTCATGACAGGAACGGAGGCCCTATGTCCCGCCGCACCCCCCACATCCCACCATTCAAAAGAACTCAACCACCGTTGCGAAACTTTTAACCAAGAACCAGGACACCAACCATGCTCATCTATCATCATCCCATCCAAGTTATATCTGTCTAGTATCGCATCGTCTTTTTAGCAAGCCCTTGGAACCCGAAACCAAAATTGTGCGAGAGAATTCAACCCAAGCATATAGACGGGGCCCTTACATCAGCACCAACAAAATTCCACTACCAACAGGGAGAACTCCAAAGGGACAAGTGAGGTTCTTCTAGGTGGAGCTCACCCACCTGGGGATTCTTCGCTTGATGTATAACCGAGGAGAAAGTCAGCCGTGTCACTGATTTAATGAGACCCTTCACAGTATCACCATCTTTCGATTAGTTTGTCCTTGTACATGCAGGACCTGATCTTTGAGACACGCATATGACTAGTGGAAGGATCACCCATGTAGCGTCACTAACCACATCTGCAATGTTTGAGGTATGACTGAGCAGACCACTCAGACCCCAACACAAGCCTAAACCGTCGTCCCGAGCATTCAATTCCATTCGATTAGTTTGTCCTTTGTACATGCACAACCTGATCTTTGATACAAGCATATGACTAATGGAAGGATCAGCCAGGTAGCATCACCAACCACATCTGCAATGTTTGAGGTATGACTGAGCAAACCACTCAGACCCCAACACAAGCCCAAACCATCTTCCCAAATCGACATGTTTCCCCTTAATTAGTCATCACCTCTGCATGACGCTCGTGTATCTTGCAAAAACAATAGATACACATTCTTCGCTTGATGTATAACCGAGGAGAACGTCAAACTTGTCACTGATTTAATGAGACCCTTCACAGTATCACCATCTTTCGGTTAGTTTGTCCCTGTACATGCACAGACTGATCTTTGAGACAAGCATATGACTAGTGTTCTCATCGGATATCCAACCAAGCCAAACCGTGTTCCATCATTCACATGGAAACATGTACAAGGACCAAATGAAAGCGAGGAGAAATTAAACCCCCACTTACGGATGAGGGTGCCAACGAGAGCAACGTTCCCTTCCCAAAAAAGGGAGACCGCAGTATCTTGACAACCATCCACCACTCCCACACAATCGCGTAAGCACAACCATCAACCCACACAACTGACCGTCACGCCTCGAGGGAAGCAACCCGAGAGGCATCACAATGCAGCACATGAAGGCAGGGAAAGCCCGCTATGCATGACACAAGGGAAGGATTGATATACCCAACCCCCTAGCGCCAACGAGACCAACGTTCCATTCCCAAAAAAGGGAGACCGCAGTATCTTGACAACCATCCACCACTTCCACACAATCGCATAAGGGCAACCATCAACCCACACAACTGATCATGCACAACCTGATCTTTGAGACAAGCATATGACTAGTAGAAGGATCAGCCATGTAGCATCACCAACATCATCTGCATTGTTTGAGGTATGACTGAGCTCACCACTCAGACCCCAACACAAGCCCAAACCATCATCCCGAACATTCAATTCCGTTCCATTAGTTTGTCCTTTGTACATGCACAACCTGATCTTTGGGACAAGCATATGACTAATGGAAGGATCAGCCAGGTTGCATCACCAACCACATCTGCAATGTTTGAGGTATGACTGAGCAGACCACTCAGACCCCAACACAAGCCCAAACCGTCTTTCCAAATCGACAGGAACCCAATTAATGAGTCATCACCTCTGCATGATGCTCAATACCGCAATTGTGCGAGAGAATTCAACCCAAGCATATAAACAGGGCCCGTATATCATAACTGACAAAATTCCACTACCAACAGGGAGAACTCCGAAGGGACAAGTGAGGGTCTTCTAGGTGGAGCTCACCCACCTGGGGATTCTTCTCTTGATGTATAACTGAGGAGAAAGTCAGCCCTGGCACTAATTTAATGAGACCCATCACAGTATCACCATCTTTCGATTAGTTTGTCTTTGTACATGCGGGACCTGATCTTTGAGTCAAGCATATGACTAGTTGAAGGATCAGCCATGTAGCATCACCAACAACATCTGCATTGTTTGAGGTATGACTGAGCTAACCACTCAGACCCCAACACAAGCCCAAACCGTCGTCCCGAACATTCAATTCCATTCGATTAGTTTTTCCTTTGTACATGCACCACCTGATCTTTGGGACAAGCATATGACTAATGGAAGGATCAGCCAGGTAGCATCACCAACCACATCTGCAATGTTTGAGGTATGACTGAGCAAACCACTCAGACCCCAACACAAGCCCAAACCATCTTCCCAAATCGACAGGATTCCCCTTAATGAGTCATCACCTCTGCGTGACGACGCTCGTGTATCTTGTCGAAACAATAGATACACATTCTTCGCTTGATGTATAACCGAGGAGAACGTCAAACTTGTCACTGATTTAATGAGACCCTTCACAATATCACCATCTTTCGGTTAGTTTGTCCCTGTACATGCACAGACTGATCTTTGAGACAAGCATTTGACTAGTGTTCTCAACGGATATCCAACCAAGCCAAACCGTGTTCCATCATTCACATGGAAACATGCACAAGGACCAAATGAAAGCGAGGAGAAATTAATCCCCCACTTACGGATGAGGGTGCCAACGAGACCAACGTTCCCTTCCCAAAAAAGGGAGACCGCAGTATCTTGACAACCATCCACCACTCCCACACAATCGCGTAAGCACAACCATCAACCCACACAACTGACCGTGACGCCTCAAGGGAAGCAACCCGAGAGGCATCACAATGCAGCACATGAAGGCAGGGAAAGCCCGCTATGCATGACACAAGGGAAGGATTTATATACCCAACCCCCTAGAGCCAAGGAGACCAACGTTCCCTTCCCAAAAAAGGGAGACCGCAGTATCTTGACAACCATCCACCACTCCCACACAATCGCGTAAGCACAACCATCAACCCACACAACTGACTGTGACGCCTCGAGGGAAGCAACCCGAGAGACATCACAATGCAGCACATGAAGGCAGGGAAAGCCCGCTATGCATGACACAAGGGAAGGATTTATATACCCAACCCCCTAGAGCCAAGGAGACCAACGTTCCCTTCCCAAAAAAGGGAGACCGCAGTATCTTGACAACCATCCACCACTCCCACACAATCGCGTAAGCACAACCATCAACCCACACAACTGACCGTGACGCCTCAAGGGAAGCAACCCCAGAGGCATCACAATGCAGCACATGAAGGCAGGGAAAGCCCGCTATGCATGACACAAGGGAAGGATTTATATACCCAACCCCCTAGAGCCAAGGAGACCAACGTTCCCTTCCCAAAAAAGGGAGACCGCAGTATCTTGACAACCATCCACCACTCCCACACAATCGCGTAAGCACAACCATCAACCCACACAACTGACTGTGACGCCTCGAGGGAAGCAACCCGAGAGACATCACAATGCAGCACATGAAGGCAGGGAAAGCCCGCTATGCATGACACAAGGGAAGGATTGATATACCCAACCCCCTAGAGCCAACGAGACCAACGTTCCCTTCCCAAAAAAGGGAGACCGCAGTATCTTGACAACCATCCACCACTCCCACACAATCGCATAAGCGCAACCATCAACCCACACAACTGATCATGCAGGACCTGACCTTTGAGACAAGCATATGACTAGTGGAAGGATCAGCCATGTAGCATCACCAACAACATCTGCATTGTTTGAGGTATGACTGAGCTCACCACTCAGACCCCAACACAAGCCCAAACCGTCGTCTCGAACATTCAATTCCGTTCGATTAGTTTGTCCTTTGTACATGCACAACCTGATTTTTGAGACAAGCATATGACTAATGGAAGGATCAGACAGGTTGCACCACCAACAACATCTGCAATGTTTGAGGTATGACTGAGCAGACCACTCAGACCCCAACACAATCCCAAACCGTCTTCCCAAATCGACAGGAACCCAATTAATGAGTCTTCACCTCTGCATGATGCTCAAAACCGCAATTGTGCGAGAGAATTCAACCCAAGCATATAAACAGGGCCCGTATATCAGCACTAACAAAATTCCACTACCAACAGGGAGAACTCCGATGGGACAAGTGAGGATCTTCTAGGTGGAGCTCACCCACCTGGGGATTCTTCGCTTGATGTATAACCGAGGAGAAAGTCAGCCGTGTCACTGATTTAATGATACCCTTCACAGTATCACCATCTTTCGATTAGTTTGTCCCTGTACATGCACTAACTGATCTTTGAGACAAGCATATGACTAGTGGAAGGATCAACCATGTAGCATTACCAACAACATCTGCATTGTTTGTGGTATAACTGAGCAGACCACTCAGACCCCAACACAAGCCCAAACCATCATCCCGAACATTCAATTCCGTTCGATTAGTTTATCCTTTGTAAATGCACAACCTGATCTTTGAGACAAGCATATGACTAATGGTAGGATCAGCCAGGTAGCATCACCAACCACATCTGCAATGTTTGAGGTATGACTGAGCAGACCACTCAAACCCCAACACAAGCCCAAATCATCTTCCCAAATCGACAGGATTCACCTTAATGAGTCATCACCTCTGCATGACGCTCGTGTATCTTGCAGAAACAATAGATACACATTCTTCGCTTGATGTAAAACCGAGGAGAACGTCAGACTTGTCCCTGATTTACTGAGACCCTTCACAGTATCACCATCTTCGATTAGTTTGTCCCTGTACATGCACAGACTGAACTTTGAGACAAGCATATGACTAGTGTTCTCAACGGATATCCAACCAAGCCAAACCGTGTTCCATCATTCACATGGAAACATGCACAAGGACCAAATGAAAGCGAGGAGAAATTAAACCCCCACTTACGGATGAGGGTGCCAACGAGACCAACGTTCCCTTCCCAAAAAAGGGAGACCGCAGTATCTTGACAACCATCCACCACTCCCACACAATCGCGTAAGCACAACCATCAACCCACACAGCTGATCGTGACGCCTCGAGGGATGCAACCCGAGAGGCATCACAATGCAGCACATGAAGGCAGGGAAAGCCCGCTATGCATGACACAAGGGAAGGATTGATATACCCAACCCCCTAGAGCCAACGAGACCAACGTTCCCTTCCCAAAAAAGGGAGACCGCGGTATCTTGACAACCATCCACCACTCCCACACAATCGCATAAGCGCAACCATCAACCCACACAACTGATCATGCAGGACCTGATCTTTGAGACAAGCATATGACTAGTGGAAGGATCAGACATGTAGAATCACCAACAACATCTGCATTGTTTGAGGTATGACTGAGCTCACCACTCAGACCCCAACACAAGCCCAAACCGTCGTCCCGAACATTCAATTCCGTTCGATTAGTTTGTCCATTGTACATGCACAACCTGATCTTTGAGACAAGCATATGACTAATGGAAGGATCAACAAGGTTGCATCACCAACCACATCTGCAATGTTTGAGGTATGACCCCACCTCAACGTCCTTCCCTTCAAGGCACGCCGCATGCACCAAGACGGGACTCGAGGCCCCTTCAAATCGTCTCACTCGGATGCCATTGTCTGGAAACGACTGTCAGCCCGCAAGATCACACATGCGACAAACCCCATCTCGTTGTCATCGTTTTTAGGGCGCACTACCTCGGGAAAGACAAGCCCCAAGCACGGGACGAATCATCGAGAATTCATGGCATTGCGTCCATGCCATTTTCCATGTCACTGGGCACGTCATCGGGTGGCTCTAGGCACGCAGGACAAGACCCACGCCCAGGGGGGGTCGCCGACCACTCCCCCCCCTAAAGAGACATTTATGCATTTCCAGCTATTCCACCAGGAAACATCAACAGTGACGAGGAGACATACTGATGGGTTTAGACCACCCTAAGGGCACCGCAGTGCATGAAAGACAACACGGGTTGCCCTAAAAGAGCTATGAAACCATAGGAAGGGCCACCGACGTGACCCCTTAGGCACATGAAGGCCGCCGACACGTCATGGCATCCGTCCCGCGTCTCGTCCATCACCGCAGAGAAGACACGCCCCATGTCCAGAGCGGGTCCTCACGCATGAAAGGAATTATCTTGAGGCGGTCATTGTCATTACATACCGTACCCAACAACATATGACAAACCCCACCACGTCGTCCTTCCTTGCAAGGCACACCGCATCCTCCAAGGCAAGCCCCGATGCCCCTTCAAATCGTCCCACTCGGGTGGCGTTGTCTCCACGTGATTGTCAGTACGTCGGACCTGACACGCGACGCACCCCGGCTCATTGTCATCACTTTTATGGCGCATTACCTCAGACAAGACAAGCCCCAAGCACCGTATGAATCCTCAAGCTTTCATGGATTTGTCTGGAGGCCATTTTTCCATGTCCGTGGGCATGTCACTAGGTGGCTCTGGGCACGCAGGACAAGACCCACGCCCAGGGGGGGTCGCCGACCACTCCCCCCCTAAAGAGACATTTATGCATTTTCAGCTGTCCCACCAGGAAACATCAGCACTGACGAGGAGACATACTAACGGGTTTAGACAACCCTGTGGGCACCACAGCGCATGAAAGACAACACGTGTTGCCCTAAAAGATATATGAAACCCTAGGAACAGCCACCGATGTGACCCCTTAGGCACATGAAGGCCGCCGACACGTAGTAGCATTCATCCCGGGTAGCGTCCAACACCGCCGAGAAGACAGGCCCCATGTCCAGAGAGGGTCCTCACGCATGAAATGAATTCTCTTTAGGTGGTCATTGTCATTACATACGGGACACGACAACAGATGACAAACCCCACCGCAACGTCCTTCCTTTCAAGGCACGCCACACGCACCAAGACGGGCCTCGAGGCCCCTTCAAATCGTCTCACTCGGATGCCATTGTCTGGACACGACTGTCAGTCCGCAGGATCACACATGCGACAAACCCCATCTCATTGTCATCGTTTTTAGGGCGCACTACCTCGGGCAAGACAAGCCCCAAGCACGGGACGAATCATCAGAAATTCATGGCACTGCGTCGATGCCATTTTCCATGTCACTCGGCATGTCAGTGGGTGGCTCTAGGCACGCAGGACAAGACCCACGCCCAGGGGGGGTCGCCGACCACTCCCCCCCTAAAGAGACATTTATGCATTTCCAGCTATACCACCAGGAAACATCAACAGTGACGAGGAGACATACTGATGGGTTTAGACCACCCTAAGGGCACCGCAGTGCATGAAAGACAACACGGGTTGCGCTAAAAGAGCTATGAAACCATAGGAAGGGCCACCGACGTGACCCCTTAGGCACATGAAGGCCGCCGACACGTCATGGCATCCGTCCCGCGTCTCGTCCATCACCGCAGAGAAGACGCGCCCCATGTCCAGAGCGAGTCCTCACGCCTCAAAGGAATTATCTTTAGGTGGTCATTGTCAATACATACCGTACCCAACAACATATGACAAACCCCACCACATCGTCCTTCCTTGCAAGGCACACCGCATCCACCAAGGCAAGCCCCGAGGCCCCTTCAAATCGTCTCACTCGGATGCCGTTGTCTCCACGTGATCGTCAGTACGTCGGACCTCACACACGCGACAAACCCCATCTCATTGTCATCGTTTTTATGGCGCACTACCTCGGGCAAGACAAGCCCGAAGCACGGGACGAATCATCAGGAATTCTTGGCATTGCGTCGATGCCATTTTCCACGTCACTCGGCGTGGGTCTGACACGCGACGCACCCCAGCTCATTGTCATCACTTTTATGGCGCATTACCTCAGACAAGACAAGCCCCAAGCACCGTACGAATCATCAGGCTTTCATGGATTCGTCTGGAGGCCGTTTTTCCATGTCCGTGGGCATGTCACTGGGTGGCTCTGGGCACACAGGACAAGACCCACGCCCAGGGGGGGTCGCCGACCACTCCCCCCCTAAAGAGACATTTATGCATTTCCAGCTGTCCCACCAGGAAACATCAGCACTGACGAGGAGACATACTGATGGGTTCAGACAACCCTGTGGGCACCACAGCGCATGAAAGACAACACGTGTTGCCCTAAAAGAGATATGAAACCATAGGAATAGCCACCAATGTGACCCCTTAGGCACATCAAGGCCGCCATCACGTACTAGCATCCATCCCGGGTAGCGTCCAACACCGCCGAGAAGACAGGCCCCATGTCCAGAGAGGGTCCTCACGCATGAAATGAATTCTCTTTAGGTGGTCATTATCATTACATACGGGACACGAAAACACATGAATAACCACACCTCAACGTCCTTCCTTTCAAGGCACACCGCAGGCACCAAGACGGGCCTCGAGGCCCCTTCAAATCGTCTCACTCGGATGCCTTTGTCTGGAAACGACTGTCAGCCCGCAAGATCACACATGCGACAAAACCCATCTCATTGTCATCGTTTTTAGGGCGCACTACCTCGGGAAAGACAAGCCCCAAGCACGGGACGAATCATCAAGAATTCATGGCATTGCGTCGATGCCATTTTCCATGTCCCTGGGCATGTCATTGGGTGGCTCTAGGCACGCAGGACAAGACCCACGCCCAGGGGGGGTCGCCGACCACTCCCCCCCTAAAGAGACATTTATGCATTTCCAGCTATTCCACCAGGAAACATCAAAAGTGACGAGGAGACATACTGAGGGGTTTAGACCACCCTAAGGGCACCGCAGTGCATGAAAGACAACACGGGTTGCCCTAAAAGAGCTATGAAACCATAGGAAGGGCCACCGACGTGACCCCTTAGGCACATGAAGGCCGCCGACACGTCATGACATCCGTCCCGCGTCTCGTCCATCACCGCAGAGAAGACACGCCCCATGTCCAGAGCGGGTCCTCACGCATGAAATGAATTATCTTTAGGCGGTCATTGTCATTACATACCGTACCCAACAACATATGACAAACCCCACCACGTCGTCCTTCCTTGCAAGGCACACCGCATCCTCCAAGGCAAGCCCCGATGCCCCTTCAAATCGTCCCACTCGGGTGGCGTTGTCTCCACGTGATTGTCAGTACGTCGGACCTGACACGCGACGCACCCCGGCTCATTGTCATCACTTTTATGGCGCATTACCTCATACAAGACAAGCCCCAAGCACCGTATGAATCCTCAAGCTTTCATGGATTTGTCTGGAGGCCATTTTTCCATGTCCGTGGGCATGTCACTAGGTGGCTCTGGGCACGCAGGACAAGACCCACGCCCAGGGGGGGTCGCCGACCACTCCCCCCCTAAAGAGACATTTATGCCTTTCCAGCTGTCCCACCAGGAAACATCAGCACTGACGAGGAGACATACTGGAGGGTTTAGACAACCCTGTGGGCACCACAGCGCATGAAAGTCAACACGTGTTGCCCTAAAAGATATATGAAACCGTAGGAACAGCCACCGATGTGACCCCTTAGGCACATGAAGGCCGCCGACACGTAGTAGCATTCATCCCGGGTAGCGTCCAACACCGCCGAGAAGACAGGCCCCATGTCCAGAGAGGGTCCTCACGCATGAAATGAATTCTCTTTAGGTGGTCATTGTCATTACATACGGGACACGACAACAGATGACAAACCCCACCGCAACGTCCTTCCTTTCAAGGCACGCCACACGCACCAAGACGGGCCTCGAGGCCCCTTCAAATCGTCTCACTCGGATGCCATTGTCTGGACAAGACTGTCAGTCCGCAGGATCACACATGCGACAAACCCCATCTCATTGTCATCGTTTTTAGGGCGCACTACCTCGGGCAAGACAAGCCCCAAGCACGAGACGAATCATCAGGAATTCATGGCACTGCGTCGATGCCATTTTCCATGTCACTCAGCATGTCATTGGGTGGCTCTAGGCACGCAGGACAAGACCCACGCCCAGGGGGGGTCGCCGACCACTCCCCCCCTAAAGAGACATTTATGCATTTCCAGCTATACCACCAGGAAACATCAACAGTGACGAGGAGACATACTGATGGGTTTAGACCACCCTAAGGGCACCGCAGTGCATGAAAGACAACACGGGTTGCCCTAAAAGAGCTATGAAACCATAGGAAGGGCCACCGACGTGACCCCTTAGGCACATGAAGGCCGCCGACACGTCATGGCATCCGCCCCGCGTCTCGTCCATCACCGCAGAGAAGACACGCCCCATGTCCAGAGCTGGTCCTCACGCCTCAAAGGAATTATCTTTAGGCGGTCATTGTCAATACATACCGTACCCAACAACATATGACAAACCCCACCACGTCGTCCTTCCTTGCAAGGCACACCGCATCCACCAAGGCAAGCCCCGAGGCCCCTTCAAATCGTCCCACTCGGATGGCGTTGTCTCCACGTGATTGTCAGTACGTCGGACCTGACACGCGACGCACCCCGGCTCATTGTCATCACTTTTATGACGCATTACCTCAGACAAGACAAGCCCCAAGCACCGTACGAATAATCAAGCTTTCATGGATTTGTCTGGAGGTCGTTTTTCCATGTTCGTGGGCATGTCACTGGGTGGCTCTGGGCACGCAGGACAAGACCCACGCCCAGGGGGGGTCGCCGACCACTCCCCCCCTAAAGAGACATTTATGCATTTCCAGCTGTCCCACCAGGAAACATCAGCACTGACGAGGACACATACTGATGGGTTCAGACAACCCAATGGGCACCACAACGCATGAAGGACAGCACGTGTTGCCCTAAAAGAGCTACGAATCCATACGAACAGCCACCAAAGTGACCCCTTAGGCACATGAAGGCCGCCGACACGTCATGGCATCCGTCCCGGGTATCATCCAACACCGCCGAGAAGACAGGACCCATGTCCAGAGCGGGTCCCCGCGCATGAAATGAATTATCTTTAGGCGGTCATTGTCTTTACATTCCGAACACAACAACATGTGACAAACCCCACCTCGACGTCCTTCCTTTCAAGAAACGCCGCATGCACCAAGACGGGCCCCGAGACCCCTTCAAATCGTCTCACTCGGATGCCATTGTCTGAACGCGACTGTCAGTCCGCAGGATCTCGAAGGCCACAAACACCATCCCATTGTCATCGTTTTTATGGCGCACTACCTCGGGCAAGACAAGCCCCAAGCACGGGACGAATCATCAGGCATTCATGGCATTAAGTCGATGTCATTTTGCATGTCAATGGGCATCACATTGGGTGGCTCTAGGCACGCAGGACAAGACCCACGCCCGGGGGGGTCGCCGACCACTCCCCCCCTAAAGAGACATTTATGCATTTCCAGCTATTCCACCAGGAAACATCAACACCGACGAGGAGACATACTGATGGGTTTAGACCACCCTGAGGGCAGGGCAGCGCATGAAAGGCAACACGTGTTTCCCTAAAAGAGCTATGAAACCATAGGAAGGGCCACCGACGTGGCCCCTTAGGCACATGAAGGCCGCCGACACGTCATGGCATCCGTCCCACGTATCGTCCATCACCACAGCGAAGACACGCCCCATGTCCAGAGCGGGTCCCCACGCATGAAAGGAATTCTCTTTAGGCGGTCATTGTCATTACATACCGGACCCAACAACATATGACAAACCCCACCTCATTGTCCTTCCATTCAAGGCACACCGCATCCACCAAGGCAAGCCCTGAGGCCCCTTCAAATCCTCTCACCCGGATGGCGTTGTCTCCACCTGATTGTCAGTACGGAGGACCTGACACGCGACGAAACCCGGCTCATTGTCATCACTTTTATGGCGCACTACCTCGAACAAGACAAGCCCCAAGCACCGGACGAATCATCAAGCTGTCTTTGCTTTGTCCGGAGGCTGTTTTTCCATGTCCGTGGGCATGTCACTGGGTGGCTCTGGGCACGCAGGACAAGACCCACGCCCAGGGGGGGTCGCCGACCACTCCCCCCCTAAAGAGACATTTATGCATTTCCAGCTGTCCCACCAGGAAACATCAGCACTGACGAGGAGACATACTGATGGGTTTAGACAACC
>CAUJRU010004044.1:0-25000 GCA_963277665.1 Viscum album | reverse complement strand
CACCATTGTTGTGTTATAGCTTGCTGATAGATACATCACTCACCCAGTGGGTAGGGTTTATGATTTTCTAGTGGGAGTAGGTAAACTCTTTTTTCCAGCTAACTTTCTGATCCTTGATATATAGTGTGACCAGGCGGTACCTATCATCCTTGGTAGGTCCTTCCTGGCCAGAGGGGGATCTATGATAGATGTCTCTAAGGGGAATTTAACATTCAACTTGGGTGAGAAAAAAGAATAATTCAAAGTTTTCAAGAATATTAAAGAACCCACCCACCCAATCTTTCCCAAATATGAGCTATTAATTGCTGAGGGTACTATTGATAAGGAGGAAGAAGAGTTTCTAAGGATGCTAAAGGAAATCAATAGTGAACCTGAGATATCTACTGTAGATGGGGATCAACTAAATTAAGGAGAGAGAGCTTAGTGATGAGTTTGAGGGAGAGTTTATGGAACATCTGGATGAGTTTGATATGGAAAACATTCTTTCCCCAAGAGAAGAGTTTAAGTGTGAGTAAAATTTTTCTAGAAGTTCCAGTGATGAGGAGAAAGCCTTCTTTACTGCCTTCTTCAAGAGGCAGCATTAAGACCATGGTCCACCCAGACCCATGTGTCATCCCTCAAGACAATCACCATCCATTATTGAGCTCAAACACCTCCCTTCACATCTCAAATATTCATTTTTAGGGGAGAGTTCCACAATGACTATGATCATCTCATCTAAGATGAAGGTAAGTCAATAAGAAAGCCTGCTGAGTTTTTTGAGGAAATTAAAGTCTGTTATTGGTTGGAAAATTTCTCGTATAAAGGGGATAAGTCAATCCTTTTGCATGAAAATAATTCCCATGGAACCTGAGTGTAAGCCTAGAGTGAAAACCCAAAGTAGAATCAATCCCAATATGAAAGAAGCGGTGAGGGAAGAAGTGATCAGATTTATGCATGTTGGGATAATTTTTCCCACTTCTAAAATCCCTTGGGTATGTCCTATCTAGTTTTTCCCAAAAAATAGCGGCATGACAGTAGTCACCAATGAGAAAAATGAGAAAATCCAAAAAAGGGTAGTGAACGAATGGAGGGTCTATATAGATTATAGAAATTTGAATGCTGCTACAAGAAAGGAAAACTTTCCCATGCCATTTTGGTCCAAATATCGGAGAGGTTGATAGGTAATGAATATTTCTTTTTTCTTGAAGACTACTTTGGATACAACCAGATTTTCATTTCTCTCAAGGATCAAGATAAAACCACCTTCACTGGTACATTTGGGACATTTTTCATATATGTGGATTCCTTTTATCTTGTGTGGTGCTCCTACAACATTCAAAGGTGCACGATTTTCATATTCTCAGATATGATTAAAAGGATAATTTAAGTTTTCATGAATGATTTTTCTTTTGTGGGAAGCAATTTTGAGAATTTTATGGAAAATATAAAAGTTATGCTGGAAATGTGTCAGGTGACTAATCTAGTCTTAACCTAGGAAAAGTTCCAATTCATGGCTACTAAAGGTATTATCTTGGGTAAAAAATTGTCTAACAGGGGGATATAGTTGATAATTCCAAGGTTGAGGTTATCCAAAAGTTACCCCCACTTGAAAATGTCAAGGGAATCAGAAGTTTTTTGGGATATTTTGGGTTTTGTAGGAGGTTCATCAACGATGTTTATAAGCTCACAAGATCCTTTTGCTCACTACTAGTTAAGGACACTCCCTTTGTTTTTGATGAGAAATGTATATAGTCCTTTAATACACTCAAAGAGAAGCTGATCACCTCACCTATAATCACTACATCAAACTGGATGCTCCCATTTGAGGTAATGTGTGATGATAGTGATTTTGTTGTAGGTGATGTTTTAGGTCAAATGAAGGATACGAACCTGCATGTAATTTACTATGCTAGTATACTGGTGGATGATGCACAAAATAACTATTCAACCACTAAGAACAAGTTGGTTTCTATGATGTTTATACTAGAAAAATTCAAGAAGTACTTGATATGGTCTAGAGTTATCATTTTCACAAACCATGCTGCCCTCAAATACTTACTGGAAAAGAAATACTCAAAACCCAGACTCATGACATAGACCCTAAAATTAAAAGAGTTTGATCTGGTTATTAAGGATAATAAAGGGGATGAGAATGTTGTGAAAGATCACTTGTCTAGGATTCCCAACACCCACAATGAGAAACCAAGAGAGATTAACACATAATTTCCCAATGAATAACTTTTTGCTGCTTCTGTGTAGTAGTCTACTTGGTTTGTAGACTATGACAACTTTCTGACAGTTGGTTTCATGCCCAAGGACCTCTTACACAACCAAAGAAATAGATTTATTTCTTAATTAAAATATATTTTTTGGGATGACCCTCTTCTCTTTAGGAGATGTTCTGATGGGATTTTAAGGAGATGTGTGGCTAAAGAAGAAATGTTTTCCATACTTGAGAGCTGCCATTCATCACCTTGGGGTGTCCACCATGGAGGATAGGGGACTAATCAAAATGTTCTACAAGCTAGTTTCTACCGGCTTACTTTGTTCAAATATACTAGGAGTTTGGTCACAGGTTGTGAAAAAATGTCAAATGTTGGGTAATGTAGGAAGAAAGAAGGAACTTTCTAAAAAAGGAATTTTGGAGGTAGAATTTTTTTATATTTGAGGCTTGGAATTCATGGGAGAATTCTCATTCTCTTATGGGAATGAGTACATTTTGGTTACTATGGACTATGTGCCCAAGTGGGTTGAGACAGTAGCTTTTCCCAATAACACTGTTGCTAGTGTGGTCATGTTTATCAAGAAAAATATTTTTTCCAGGTTTAGTGTGACTAGATATTTCATCAAAGATAATGGAAATCACTTAAAAAATTAAAATTTCAAGGGTTTTATAGAGGATTATGGTTGCTAACATTGGACATGTACCACATACATCCCACAGTCCAGTGGGAAGGCATAAGTTTCTAACAGGGAGATTAAGCATATTTTTGAGAAGATAGTTTCTAGCCCTAAGAAAGACTAGTCAATAAAGCTAGATAAGGCTCTTAAGGCCTATAGAACTACCTACAAGATTCCTATAGGGATGTCACCATACAAGATGCTTTTTGAAAAAATACTGTCATCTACCTGTGGAATTTCATAAAAAATCTTATTGGGCAGTGAAGGCCCTAGATTTTGATTTCATGTCTACTAGTTAGAGAAGGATGTTAGAGCTGAGTGAGATAGAGGAAATTCGGAGAGAGTCTTAAAATAATGCTGAAATATACAAATAGAGAATGTAATGCCCCGAACCCAGTTACCCAGAGTCGGTGCATTATTACATATCATTGGCATGATCATAAAAGATCAAGTCTCGAAAGACCGATTAGTTTAGTATCCTTAGAAGTACTAGATACACTCATAAGGTTTACATTACATCATAAAATGAAAAACTACAACAAAATTGTTTCCAAAGACAACACTGAGATCCCATAGACTATCCGTGGTGGTCAGTCATAATATACTTCTTTGCATCCTAGGAAAAATAAAACATAGAAAGGGGTGATCTCAGATGCTCAGTAAGGATAACATTATAGCAGAAACTTTCATAAATATGCATAAACATTTAAGGTAGTGTATAAGACTAGAACAAAATCCTTTTAAACTTGAACTTCAGCGTAATATGGAAAAGATAAAATAAAATAATTCCATTTACTTATTCACATGAATATTCTACTAGTCTAATAATCACATGTAATATCAATATCCACTTTCATAATGATGGAATGCATAATGCTAGACTTTCATAACCACATAGTCAAGGCCTTGTTCCAAGACTACAAATAATATTTTGTCAAGGACTTGTGCCAAGACACTAGTTTGTCTCATGATACCTACCGATGCATCGAGGAGCTATAGCGGGCTCCACCCGTCACTTACTAAGTCCAATGCATTCCTCATATGAAAATTTTGAAACATAACATAAACATTCATATTAAAACTAGCATACGAAATGTCAATACTTTATCCACAAACCATGAATGGTATAAAAATAGCACATCTACAGTCAAACATAACTCATTCAATACAATATGAAAGATTGTATTGTATCATATTAACCTCAATCTAGAATAATGAAGGATATTGACATAGATGAAAATAATCATCAAAACTATTAGAGAGAAATATCCCTCTTTTTCTTGAAATCATTTAAAATTTACACTATTTGTCAAGATGCCATTTAAAATAGATTTTTGAATCAAAGTGTCCCATAAAACTTTGAAACTGTTAAAAGGAATTTTAATTTTAAAACTTTAATGTCAATATAAATAAATCCTTAAAACCATTTTTAAAACATGGACATTAATGACAAAGATTTAGAATTATAAATCTTTAAAACATTTAAAATGATATTTTAGTTAGAGTTCCTAACCAAAAGAGAGACAGTTGAATACAAATAATTGAGGTAATCAAAACTTTGTAATATCATGTGAATAAATGGATTCATGATATACTATGTCAAAGTACATTATATACACCATATAAAATTGATTTGGTGTATAACAACAAAGAAGTCTCAATGGAATGTAAATTGAGATGAAATCTATTATAAAGACCATATCCTTAGGTTAAGGATAAATCAACAACATAATTATGTGTGACAAATATAAATACACTCAATATTATTGGATATTCATTATAAATCAATCATAGGACATTCACACATATTCTTGTAAAAAAACACCGATAAATTGGATATTTAACTGAACAAATGGAGATTGAGTTAAAATTACTCTTATCAAGTTCATATCGATGACTTGAGAATTTATCAATGGAGTGATTATGTGTATCAAAATTATATCCACTGAAAGGGGAGTGGAAATTATGACATAAGAAAATGAATAGTTATTCCACACATAATCTTGGCGTAAAATAATCAATGAAGTATGCGTGAAGCCGAATGAGTGGAAACTTGGAATTTCAAATTCCCTTATCGATTTGGTAACTTACGAAACATACACCCATGAAAGAAGGATCATACAATTATGATGTAAATATCCATAAATTAAAGTATATTACACAATGAATACAATCATGGGTAGTACACACACCACATGCAATAAATAAGTGGTGAACAATGGAAATCTCACGAAATTAAAAGTGAGATAAGAAACCCCTTAATTTGTACTTTTTACTTGGTCAAGGGTAGTTCAACCTCTATTATAATGGTGAAATAATTGTGATTGAATTAAAAAAGAATCATATACATTAATATGATATCATAAATGATCTTTTAACATTGATTTGTTAATAATATCTTAGTATTATCGTCGTTTCGGGTGTTAACGGATCCGTTTTCCTTCATATTCTTTGTTATGTGAGCCATATTTGTTATGGATGGTATGTATCTTATTCATATAAATAATGATATCATGTATCTAAAAATTATTTTTAATCATCAAATGAAATTTATTCTTGAATGTATATGATGGGGAATGAATCTCATCGCGTTCGTGGAGACGGTAATCCTTACGTACGCACGAGCGACAATATCATTCTTTTGATATTAAAATAATATATAATTAGATGGTATATCATATATATAGAATCATTATCATGTTATATTTTATTATTTACATTAATTACGCATCATTATTATACCCATCCAAATAATAATGTATTGAATAACAATTACACCACGACGTGGAGACGGTAATCCGTACGTACGCACGTATGGTGACATGTCATTCAAAGGATGGATAGAATAATGAATATGGTTGTACCATATTTATAATAACATCACAGTATATAGAAGATACTGGAGTTATTATTTTAGAATGTAAATAACAAATAAATAAGAAGTGGAATAAGAAAAGAACTTGAAAGAGGGTGGGGAAATTATTACCTCTTCTTCGGGTTCTTCCTTTTGATTTGATCCAAAGGGATCCTTAAGTTGGCTTTCTGACCAAAGTAGGGCCTCTAGGATGAAGTGATGACAATTTATAGGGTATTTGGGCAGGGGTTGGCCGAGCCAAATGGCTTTGAAGGTGTGAATTAGAGAGAAGGGTGAGTGCCCTTTTATAAGAGGGGTGAGGGGCACCTTAGGAAAAACTTAAAATATTATTTTATAATAAAATCATTTTCGGTTTCTAATGGCTCCAAAGTGAATTATTTAAAGGATAAGGTCGGGATGGATTGAAAACCACTCAACCAATAGGTTTTAGACAGGTTTGGGTTACTATATTAACCTTAACTTTTAGATTTAACTCTTAGTTAAATAGTTTGACATTTACCATGTCTCTTTGTATTTTTATATTATATGATTAATAAACTTACTATATACTTCCAAGAGAACCACAAGTGGTTCATTAATGATACAACTATCATTATATAAGTCCTTTTTCCGAACCTTATATTTTTAGGAATAGAATATCAATTAATAATATAATATTTGAAAAAACTCTTTTTTGTCAATTTTGACACTATTTGGTATTTTGTTTTTTCTAAATTCATAACAGCATTATTACTTCGAATAAAACTCATCTAACCAAAAATAATATGTTATATTAACCTAGAAAATTAGTGGAATTCATAAAAAGTCTCAAATTACATTTATTTGGATATTTATAATATTAATTATTTTAATATTTCATTAATTAGGTAATTACTGCATCATCATCATTTCATTAATAAATTAAATTATTTAATGTCTAAAAAATATAAATAACATACCATAATGCAGGAAATCTTTTTTATCTTTTTAATGAATATTTATAGTCAAATTTATCTTATGTGTGACCCTATATTAAAAATGATTTAGTTATTAAACATTGATTTTAACTCTTTTAACTCTTCTTTGGATTAAATAATAATAAATGTCCTAATCTAAACCAAGTGGACCAAATAGGTTTATATTTTATTCCTAAGGTTGTTTTTGGTCGAATTATACTTATCCAATAGAATTAGGACATGTATTAGGGTAATAATAATATCATTTCTACCCTTAATTACCCTATTTACTTTTAACCGTGGAAAGTAAAAGTAAAAAGTTACTATTCACAAAAAATTATTTTTATCTTATTGAATCATATTTTACTCCTTGATATTAACCATGTCTCTCGGATTTTCGAAATTCAACTAACAGAAGTAGTAAAATTAAGTTTTATATGAATTTACAAATTTTCCTAGGAGGTGGGTAAAAGACGGTGAAAAGTTTAATAAAATTTTATATATATAATATTATTACAAAAATGACTCCAATGAATTACATTGAAATTATATGGGTATTATGTATCTATTTTTACCTAAAATAAATTTAAATAAAATAAATAATTATTTAAATAAAAATTCGGTTTTAAACTATAACTCATTGTTTTTTCACTATTCATAAAAAATTAAAAGTTTCCAGAAACATACCAAAAATTTACCCTAAGATAATTTTGATATTATGAATTAAAAAATAAAGTTTATTTTACAAAATTAAAAATATAGAAATTGCATTTATTAGTTTAAAATCAATTCCCGTTGTCAAAACCAAAAAACGTATTTTTATGAAATAATAACTACCAAAAGATTGACAATTATTTATGTCCAATTTCAAAGTGAAATTACTTCCAATGACCAACATTGGATTAAATGATAAAAATATAATCTAATTATACATCCAAACCATTCATATGTATAGTTGAACACTATAAATTATTTTGATTAAAATGTTATTTTCAGTTAAAATATATTATTTTCCACTATTCACCCAAATATGAAAGTTATCATAAAAACACAAAAAATTTATTGAAACTAAATTCTTATGTCGCTATCCCAAATAAGAAGTTTATTTTATCAAATTGAATATATAAATGTTTCAAATATTGGATTTAAAAAAAGGTTCTCCATTAAAAGGTGGTTAAATTGCATTTTTTGAAAAATACTTCTTTTATCTGAAAAAAATGAATTTGTCCTTACATTATGTCTAAGAAACTCATAATATGGATTCTAAAGTTATAAGGGTTATATAAAGTTCAAAATTCTATTAATACTATTCATAACTGCTTTTGAATGGCTAGTTTGGTAAGTCGTGGTGCGCTTGAACTCGATGTTGCGTGTAGTGTAAGTTATTGAATTATTTTGAAGAACTAACATACTATGAAATCTTGGGGTGTTACATTTTGTGTGTTTTCATCTATTAGCATCCCATCTTTATTTACACGCACCTCCTTCCATAACACATGACGTAGGATGGAAGTGACTTTGGATTTGGATTCATCAATATTTATATAAATAGAGGAACATAGTTATGGTGTTGTTTTATATCACATAAAAGTGCTACAGTAAATTTAAAATATGTACCAATTTTCTTCAAGTGAAGCGTACCCCATCCTTGCTTTACGGTAGGGGTACACTGGTTTTTCTACTCATTCCTTATTTTTAGCACTCAGTTCCTATTTCATAAATAAAAAACTATCAATCAAAGTGATGAATACACGTATCGTCAAACAACATATTACCTAACACAATGTACCTATAAATAATACTCTGCATGACGGCTAGTAAACGCATCCCATAATCGATTGGTTATCAGGTGTACATAAAGAGGAGGTGGGTGTGGGTTTATTTTCCCTTCATCATCTTTAAGATAATCTCTTGTTAAAATTGTGTGAAAACCTCTGTGAATCCTTCCAGAAACCCTTAATACATAGTCCTTTTGCGAAGTCATCTATTATAAATGCACTCTACATGGGATGATGAAGAGTAAGTCAATGTTTCAATATTTTATTTTTTAGTAAATTAAATAAATAATATCATAATGTGATCATAATATCTCCCCACATCAGTGTCTTAAGCCCAGTGAAAACATGGTTCCATGATAATACATCAATCAACACACATTGTTGAGTGACGATTCCAATGTTATTACTGAACATAGCCTTATTGGGGTTAACATTTTGGCCCCACTTATTCCATATGACCTCATATTTGATGTCTTTCGCTTTTTCCTTAAGGATTTTTTCTAACATTGTCAAACTATGGTGCTCCTATTTTTTCAGCTGTTCCAGTGTTTCATTTCCAAACATTTCCTCAGTTTAAACATCATCGATATGTTCCTCTAGAGCGCTAGCATTGGCATATAAATATGGTGGTTGTACCTATGCATTGGGAACAACAATATCAGGTTGAGAAACTTGTTGGTCCTCGACACTGTAAGCAACAATAGGTTGAGAGAACTATTTTTCCTCTGCACTACAAGCAGCAGTAGTTTGAGAGATGTAACACCCCAATCTTCTACAATACGTTTCTCTTTAAATAATACGATAGTGTGCGAAGTACGCAACACCGAGCTCAAACGCACCACGACCTATCAAACTAGCCGCTTAAAAAGCGGTTATGAATATCAATAACCACATTTTAAATTTTATATACTCTATATAATTTTAACATCCATATTATGTGTTTCTTATACATAATATAAGAACAAATTCAATTTTTTAGATAAAAGAAGTATTTTTCAAAAAATGCAATTTTACTGCATTTTAATGGAGAACCCTTTTTAAATCCAACATTTTACACTTTTATATATTAAATTTGACAAAATTAACTTCTTCTTTAGAAGAGGTATATAAAAATTTAGTCTAGATAATTTTTTGCTGCTTTTATACTAACTTTCATATTTTGATGAATAGTGAAAAATACTAAATTTTAATTGAAAACAAATTTTTTAATCCAAATAATTTATAGTGTTAAATTATAAATTTGAATGGTTTTGAAGTATAATTAGATTATATTTTTATCATTTAATCCAATATTGGTCATTGGAAGTAATTTTACATTTAAATTGGACATAAATACATATCAATCTTTTGATAGTTTTTACTTCTCAAAAATCTGTTTTCTGGTTTTGACAATGGGAATATATATTTTTTAAATTAATTAATACAAATTCTATTTTTTTAATTTGTTAAAATATACATCATTTTTGAATTTGGAATATCAAAATTATATTTGGGTAAAATTTGAGTATTTTTCTAAAAACTTTCAATTTTTTATGATTAGTGAAAAACGATGCGTTGTTGTTAAAAGCCGACTTTTTAATTAAATATTTATTTTTAATTTAAATTTATTTTAAAGTCAAAATAGATAAATAATACCTATATTAGTAAAATTTAATTAATTTAAGTCATTTTATAATAAGATTATATATATAAAACTTTATTGATCTTTTTATCATCTTTTACTCACCTTCTAGGCAGATTTGCAAATTTGCATGAAACATAATTTTACCACTTCTATGAATTGAATTTCAAAAATCTGAGAAACACGGTTGAAATCAGTAAGTAAAAATGTGGTTCAATAAGATGAAAATAATTTTTGGTGAATAGTAAATTTTGAATTTTATTTACCACGGTTATAAGTAAATAGGGTAATTAAAGGTAACAATGATATTATAATTACCCTAACATATGTACTAATTCTATTGGATAAGTTTATTTCAACCAACATCAACCTTAGGAATAAAATATGATCCTTTTGATCCACTTGGATTAGATTAGGACATTATTTATTATATTATTTAAAGAATATTTAAAAGTGTTAAATTCAAAGTTTAATAACTAAACCATTTTTAATATATGGTTATACTGAAGATAAATTAGACTATAAATATTCATCATAAAACTAAAAATATTTCATACATAATGGTATTTTATTTATAATTTTTAGACATTAAATAATAAAATTTATTTATGACACAATGATGATGTGGTAATTACCTTATTATTGAAAGATTAAAATAATTGATATTTTAAATATTAATATAATTGTAAATTGAGAATTTTGATGTATTAAAATAATTTTATAGGTCAATATTAAATTTTAGGGTTGATTAAAGAAATTTTTTTCTAAGTGATAAAGTTTTTATGACTTTCACAAAAACCAAATACTAAATAGTGTCAAAATTGACAAAAATGAGTTTAAAAAAAATACTATATTATTAATTGATATAATATTCCTAAAAAACTAAGGCTCATCCAAAGGACTTATATAAGATTATATATATAAATAATTAACCACTTGGGGTTCTCTTGGATTTTTATAATAAGTTTATTTACCAATTATTATAATAATACAAGAATACATGGTAAAAGTTACACTATTTAACTAAGAGTTAAATCTAAAAGATAAGGTTAATATGGTGACCTAAAACTATCTAAAACCTATTGGTTGAGAGGGTTTTGACCCAGACCCACCTTATACTCTAAATAAATCCCTTTGGATCCATTATAAATCGAATATGATTGTATAATAAAATAATATTTCAAGATTTTCTAAAAGTGACCTTCATCTCTCTTATAAAAGGGTACTTCCCCTTCTCTCAAAATCACACCTCCAAATCCATTTGGCTCAGCCAAACCATGGTAAAATATCCTACCAACTACCCTAAATTAAATATATTGGCCTTAATTTGATTATAATCCAACCTAAGGAGCCCTTTTGATCAAATAAAAAAAATCACCCGAAGAAGAGGTAATAATTTCATCACCTCTTTCAAAGTTATTTTCTTCTTACACTTCTTATTTCTTTGTTGTTTCCATACCAAAATAATAACTCCATTACATTATATATATATTGACACTATTATAAATATGGTACAACCATATTCATTATTCTATCCATTCTATGAATGACAAAGTCAGCATACATGCATACGTACGACTTACCGTCTCCACGTCGTGGTGTAGTTTGTTATTCAACACTTCATCATTTTGATGGGTATAATAATGAGTATAATTGATGTAAATAATAAATATAACATGTTAATTATTATATATATATGATATAACATCAAATTACATAAGATTTCACCATCAATAGAATGTTATTGTCGCTCGTGCGTATGTACAGATTACCCTCTCCATGAACGCGATGAGATTCATTACCCATCATAACCATTAAAGAATAATTTTCATTTTATGATTAAAAATAATGTTTAAGAACTTAATATCATTCTGGATATGAATCAAATACATCCTATCCATATCAAACATAACTTACGGAACAAAACATATAAAGGAAAATGAATCAGTTAACACCCAAAACAATGATACTACTGAAATATTATTAACAAAGAGATATTAGAAGATCATATATGATATAATATTTATGTATGTGGTTATTTTATAATTTAATAAAAATTATTTCACCATTATACATGAGTTAAACCTACCTTCTACTAAGGAAAAGTACAAGGTAAGGGGTTTTCATCTCACTTCTTATTCACATGAGATTCATGCTATATTGACACTATTTCCTTTTGTGTGATGTATGTACTGCCCATGATTGTATTATTTGTATAATATAATCTAATTTATTGGTATTAACATCTTTATTATATTATCCTTCTTTCATGGGTTGTATGTTTCATATGTTACCAAATTAGTAAGGGAATTTCTAATTTCAATTTCCACTCATTGGGTTCTATCCAAACTTCATTGATTATTTTATTCCAAGATTATGTGTGAAATCTCAATTTATTTACTTATGTAGTAATTTCCACTCAAAGTTCTGTGGATATACTTTTTATACGCATAATCACTCCTTTGATAAATTCTCAAGTCATTGATATGAACTTGATAAGAGTAATCTTAACTCAATTTCCATTCATTGAGTTAAACATCCAAGTTATTGGTGTTGTTTTTACAAGTATATATGTGAATGTCCTATGATTTATTTACACTAAATATCCAATAATATTTAGTGTATTTATATTTTTCACACATAATTATTCCATTTATTTATTCTTAACCTAAGGATACGGTCTTTATAAGGGATTTCATCTCAATTTACATTCCATTGAAACTTCTTTGTTGTTATACGCCAATTCACTTTTATATAGTGTATATAATATACTTTGACATAGTATATCATGAATCCCATTATTCTCATGATATTATAAAGTTTTTACTACTTTAATTATTTTTATTCAAGCATCTCTCATTTGGTTTGGAACTCTAACTAAAATATCATTTTAAATGTTTTAAAGATTTATTCTTCTAAATCATTCTCACTAATGTCAATGTTTTAAAAATGGTTTTAAGGATTTATTTATATGGAAATGAATGTTTCAAAATTAAAATTCCTTTTAAAAGTTTCAAAGTGGTATGTGACACTTTGATTCAAAAATCTAATTTTTAACAACTTCTTGATTAATAGAGAGACTTTTAAATATTTTCAAGAAAAAGTGGTTATTTCTCTCAAATAGTTTTGCTGATTATTTTCATCTATGTCAATATCCTTCATTATTCCTGATTGAGGTTGATTTATACAATCTTCCATATTGTATTGAATGAGTTATGTTTTGCTGTGAATGTGTTATTTTCCTACCATTCATGGTTTGTGGTTAAAATATTGACATTTCATATGCAAGTTTTAATATGAATGTTTAGATTATGTTTCAACCTTTTCATATGAGGAATGCATTGGACTTAGTAAGTGATGGGTGGATCCCGCTATAGCACCTCGATGCATCGGTAGGTCTCATGAGACAAACTAGTGTCTTGGCACAAGGCCTTGACAAAATCTTATTTGTAGTCTTGTCATGAGGCCTTGATTATGTGGTTATGATGTTAAATATTATGAATTCCATAATTATGAAATTAGCTATTGATATTACATGTGATTATTCGACTAGTAGAATATCCTTGTGAATAAGTAAATGGAATTTTTTTATTTATCTTTTCTATGTTATCCTAAAGTTTAAGTTTAAAAGGCTTGTGTTTTAGTCTTATACACTGCCTTAAATGTTTATACTTGTTTATGATAGCTTATGCTATATTGTTATCCTTACTAAGCATCTGATATCACCACTTTCTTATGTTTTCTTTTTCACAGGATGTGAAGAAGTATATTATGCTTGACCGATAGGGATAGGTTAAGGGATATGAGTGTGTTCAAAGGAGACACATTGTTGTTGTTGTTTTTTATGATGTAATGTAAAACTTATGTATGTATCTAGTACTTGCAAGGATAATAAACTAATCGGTATTTTGAGTCTTGATCTTTTGTGATCATTCCAATGTTATGTAATAATGCATTGACTCTGGGTAACTGGGTTTGGGGCATTACAGTTGGTATCAGAGGAAGTTTAGTACAAAAATTAGAAGCTATATTTAGAATAACTATGATTAAATAAACTTACCCTATGATATCCTTTGAGTATTAGTGCAGAAGAACTTCTTTGAATTTTGGCAATGTAGATATTTTTTGTATTTTCCAAGAAATACATCCCTATATGGATATGAGTAGGTAGAGGTGGATCTGGCACAAATGTACCTTGGAGTGAAAACTATGACAAGGAGTTTTAGGCTTGCCCTGGGGTATCCTGGTACACGACAACGGGTCTTGCTACACTCTTGGTTACGACACTCCCAGGGGACATGCTTAGGATAATTTGCATTTTCTTTAAAAACTGATTTGAAGGATTTTAATATAAGATCAAAATAAATAACCTTGATTAATCCTATGGTGTTTTAGATTTAAAATAAGGTGTAATGATATTCTCCAAATGATTTTATGACTATTGTTACTCACACTCTGCTTTCTAGTTTTAGTCAATGGCCGGATTCCAAGGAATTCATAGTAACATTGAACATGATGTAAAAGATGGCCAAAATGGTTGAAATGATCAACAAAATGGAATGTTGATAGGTGTAAAAGATATCATGTTCATGCCAAATCAATTTTCTAAAACTATGATGAACAACATATATATTAACCAACTCTCAAACTCAACAAAGAAGAGAAAGGTGGAGAATGATAAGAGCTCTAGTAGTGGAGACCATGGAGAGAATAAAGCTCATTTTCCATCAAGTTGGAAATGTAGAAGGAGACACCCATGAAAGTGTCTTAATAGAACAAATAAATTCTTTATGTGTGGAAAATAAGGACATAAAGTAATGAATTGCTGAGGAAAAATGAAGAGTACTATGGAATAAAATAAAAATGATCCTAAGAATCCATTTACATTAATTTTCCATAAATGTAGGGGACCTGGGCATTACCTGTGTCAATGAACTATTCTATAGGATAACCTTTAATTCAAGGAAGAACCTATGTGGAAAT
The DNA here is from genome assembly GCA_963277665.1 of Viscum album. Lineage (NCBI taxonomy): Eukaryota > Viridiplantae > Streptophyta > Magnoliopsida > Santalales > Viscaceae > Viscum > Viscum album. The sequence continues at coordinate 9,925 of CAUJRU010004044.1, read as the reverse complement.
AAATGGATGGAAATTTTTTTAAATGTATTAATGCTCTTTGTTGATGGGATTACTTTGGAAGACTTATCTCTTGTATGTGTAACCCTATAGTTTGTAATGTGTAAATGATATTTGAGGAATAATTATCTTTTCTTTTGTGGATATAGTTATAAAGAACCATTTGGGTTTATATGATCTTTAAATTTGAGTCAATTATAGGTTATTATTTTTTGGGAAGAAAATGCAAAGTATGAGATAACATTTGTGGTTAAAATATGTTATAGTTATTTTTGAAGAATTTATTTCATTTTTGGGAGTGTTATAAAATTATATAGTTTTTGAAAAAGGACAACACGCAGACCGTGGGAAAAATCGTCGCATCGGACAAATATACAAGAATTGAACCCACAACCAAAGTACGACATGAATTTATCGCCTTCCACTGAACTACGTGATGCCCCTGGTTAGTATGAATAATTCTTTTTAGTTAAATAATTTTATAGATAAAAAATATATTGATTTTTGGAACTTATTATTTATCCTTTGTATAGTAAAACGATTTGGTGAATAAGTGATACATTTTATTTTGGAAGACATTCGCTCATTTGGGAACACTATATGCCTATGGAAAATAGAATACTATGGGATTTCATATGAGGAGTAATGGTGTATTTTTATTTTATAAGAATTTATGTTTTTTTGGACTTATAGAGATTTGGGTTATTTATGAAAAATGATTAACCTATCATAGAGAATATCTGATTAGGTTAATTACTTTTAAGTATGTGAATTTAAGAGTAGTCGATGTTATTTGGAGATAAATGTTAAGATTTATCGTGGAAAACTATGTGATCAAATCCTTCTGAATTTTGGGTTTCAAACTTAGTTTGGATTATTTTGAAGAATTTTAAGGACAATTATTATTTTTGAATGGTCTTTGTTGAACTTTGGGTATTGTATGTTTAATTTTGGAGATTAAGAGTAATATTTATTTTTATAAAAGATTATCCTTTTTAGGTATCATCGGATATTCTACTAACCATTTTGGTTTTGGTTAATGTCTAATGACAAAGGAAATACATAGTTCATCTTATTTGGATTATATGATTCTAAGGAAGTTGATTCTAGCGCTTCAGGTGAGACCAAGTCATCTTGAATACTTATCTTTTGGAGTGAAAGATGAGTTTGTGGTAGAAATTAGTTAAATTATGGAACTCTACTTGTCAAGTATTCTTTTTCTTATTATATGAATAAAATAATTCTTAAACTTTACCAAAAGGATATTAAAACCAAAAATGTGTTATCCTAATACCTTATATTTTGTTTAATTGATGATATTTTAAATCATCATAGATTTATGGCTTTGAGACCCTCAATTTTCCATTCAATTGTTTGTGATTGATGACCTCAATCACTTCCTATAAATATTTACATTTTTCCTCCAATTATTATTGCCACCAATGTTCTCTTATTCTAAATCCTAATTTGGTGGTGACTTTTTTATTTCCCTTTCCCTCTTATTAAGACAAAATTTTATTAACTCTATTTCCTATGTGGGTTTTCCACAAAGGTATATTATATTTTTTAACCTTTTATTTATGAAGAAAAATTTAAAATCGTGAGGATTAAATTTATCAAAGGAAGAAATAATGTAACACCCCAAGATTCCATGGTACGTTTCTCTTTGAATAATATGATAACGTGTGAAGTACGCAACACCGAGTTCAAGCGCACCATGACCTATCAAACTAGCCGTTTAAAAAGCGGTTATGAATATTAATAAGAAAATTATGAATTTTATATAATCCATATAATTTTAACATCCATATTATGTGTTTCTTAGACATAATATTAGAACAAATTCAATTTTTCAGATAAAAGAATTATTTTAAAAAAAATGAAATTTTACCGCCTTTTAATGTCGAACCCATTTTAAATCCAAAATTTGACACTTTTATATATTCAATTTGACAAAATAAATTTCTTATTTATAATTGAGACATAAAAATTTAGTTTGGATAAATTTTTGGTGTTTTTCTGATAACTTTCATATTTTGACGAATAGTGAAAAATACTAAATTTTAATTTAAAAAAACTTTTTTAATCTAAATAATTTATAGTGTTAAATTATACATTTGAATGGTTTATAAGTATAATTATATTATATTTTTATCATTTAATCCAATTTTGGTCATTGGAAGTAATTTTACATTTAAATGTGACATAAACACATATCAATCTTTTGATAGTTTTTACTTCTCAAAAACCCGCTTTCTGGTTCTGACAACAAGAATATATTTTTTAAATTAATTAATAAAAATTATATGTTTTAAATTTGGTAAAATAGAAATAATTTTTTAATTTGTAATATCAAAATTAGATTTGGGTGAATTTTTGGTATTTTTCTAAAAACATTCAATTTTTAATGAATAGTGAAAAACGCTCCCTTATTATTTAAAGTCGACTTTTTATTTAAATAATTATTTTTAATTTAAATTTATTTTAAAGTAAAAATAGATACATAATACCTATATTAGTCAAATTTAATTCATTGAAGTCATTTTATAATAATATTAGATATATAAAACTTTATTGAACTTTTTACCGTCTTTTACTCACCTTCTAGGCACATTTGCAAATTTGCATAAAACATAATTTTACCACTTCTGTGAATTGAATTAAAAAAATATGAGAGACACGGTTGAAATCATAATGTAAAATTTGGTTCAATAGGATGAAAATAATATGTGGTGAACGGTAACTTTTGAATTTTATTTACCACAATTGAAAGTAAATTGGGTAATTAGAAGTAAAAAAGATATTATAATTACCCTAAAACATGTCCTAATTCTATTGGATAAGTGTATATCGACAAAAATAAACCTTAGTAATAAAACATGATCCTTTTGGTCCACTTATATTATATTAGGACATTTATTATTATTTTATTTAAAGAAGAGTAAAAAGTGTTAAATTTAAAGTTTATTAACTAAACCATTTTTAATATAGGGTTATTCATAAGATAAATTAGACTATAAATATTCATTATAAATATAAAAATATTACCTAAATAATGGTATTTTATTTATAATTTTTATACATTAAATAATTAAATTTATTTATGACACAGTAATGATGTAGTAATTTCCTTATTATTGAAAGATGAAAATAATTGATATTATAAATATTAATATAATTGTAAATTGAAACTTTTTATGTATTAAATTTTTTTTATAGGTTAATATGAAATGTTAGGGTTGATTAAATAATTTTTTTTTGAAGTGATAATGTTGTTATGAATTTCACAAAAACCAAATACTAAATAATTTTAAAATTGACAAAAATGAGTTTTTAAAAAAAATACTATATTATTAATTGATATAATATTCCTAAAAATATAAGGTTTTGCAAAAGGACATAGATAAGGTTATATATATCAATAATGAACTAATTGGGGTTCTCTTGGCTTTTTATAGTAATTTTATTTATTATTTATTATAATAATACAAGAATACATGGTAAAAGTTAAACTATTTAACTAAGAGTTAAATCTAATAGATAAGGTTAATATGGTGACCTAAACCTGTATAAAAACTATTGGTTGAGAGGATTTCAACCCATAAACACCTTATCCTTGAAATAAATAATTTTGGAGCCATTATAAACCGAATATGATTGTATAATAAAATAACATTTCAAGCTTTTCATAAAGTGACCCTCACCACTCTTATAAAAGGGTACTTCCCCTTCTATCAAAATAACACCTCCAAAGACATTTGGATCAAAAAAACCCTACTCCAATATCCTTCCAACTACCCTAACTGCAACCTATAGGCCTTACTTTTATTATAATCCAACCTAAGGAGACCCTTTGCTCAAATCAAAATGAATCACCCGAAGAAGATGTAATAATTTCATCACATCTTTCAAAGTTCTTTTCTTATTCCACTTTCCCTTTATTTATTGTTTACATACCAAAATAATAACTCTATTACCTTATAAATATTTTTATGTTATTATAAATATGGTACATCCATATTCCTTATTCAATCCATCCTATGAATGATAAAGTCAGCATACGTGCGTAAGTACGAATTACCGTCTCCACATCGTGGTGTAGTTTGTTATTCAACACTTCATCATTTTGATAGGTATAATAATGAGTATAATTGATGTAAATAATAAATATAACATGTTAATTATTATTTATATATGATATAACATCCAATTAAATATTATTTCACCATCAATAGAATGGTATTGTCGCTCGTGCGTACGTATAGATTACCCTCTCCATGAACGCAATGAGATTCATTACCCATGGTAACCATTCAAGAATAATTTTCATTTTTTGATTAAAAATAGTGTTTAAGAACTTAATATCATTCTGTTTATAAATCAAATACATCCTATCCATATCAAACATGACTAACGTAACAAAACATATAAAGGAAAACGAATCAGTTAACACTTGAAATAATGATACTACTAAAATATTAGTAACAAAGAGATATTAGAAGATCATATATGATATAATATTTATGTATGTGGTAATTTTATAATTTAATAAAAATTATTTCACCATTATACAGGAGGTTAAACTACCCTCTACTAAAGAAAAGTACAAGGTAAGGGGTTTTCATCTCACTTCTTATTCACATGAGATTCATTCTATATTACCACTATTTCCTTTTGTGTGGTGTATTTACTGACCATGATTATATTCTTTGTGTAATATACTTTAATTTATGAGAATTTATATCTTTATTGTATGGTACTTATTTCATGGGATGTATGTTTCATAAGTTACCAAATCGATAAGGGAATTTCTAATTTCAATTTCCACTCATTGGGTTCTACGCAAACTTTATTGATTATTTTACTCCAAGATTATGTGTGAAATAACTATTTATTTACTTATGTAGTAATTTACACTCTCCTTTGTGTGGATATATTTTTGATACACATAATCACTCCATTGATAAATTCTCAAGTCATTGATATGAACTTGATAAGAGTAATCTTAACTCAATTTTCATTCATTTAGTTAAATATCCAAGTCATTGGTGTTGTTTTTACAAGAATATGTGTGAATGTCCTCTGATTGATTTACACTGAATATACAATAATATTGAGTTTATTTATATTTTTCACACATAATTATGTCATTTATTTATCCTTAACCTAAGGATACAGTCTTTATATGGGATTTCATCTCAATTTACATTCCATTGAGATGTATTTGTTGTTATGCACCTATTCACTTTTATATGGTGTATACACTGTACTTTTACATAGTATATCATGAATCCCTTTATTATCATGACATTATAAAGTTTTTATTACCTCAATTATTTGTATTCAAGCATCTCTTATTTGGTTAGGAACTCTAACTAAAATATCATTTTAAATGTTTTAAATATTTATTCTTCTAAATCATTCTCATTAATGTCCATGTTTTAAAAATGGTTTTAAGGATTTCTTTATATTGGAATGAATGTTTTAAAATTAAAATTCCTTTTAAAAGTTTCAAAGTGGTATGAATCACTTTGATTCAAAAATCTAATTTTTAACAACTTCTTAATAAATAGTGAGATTTTTAAATATTTTCAAGAAAGAAGGGGACATTTCTCTCAAATAATTTTACCGATTATTTTCATCTATGTCAATATAATTCATTATTATTGATTGAGGTTGATTTATACAATCTTATATATTTTATTAAATGAGTTATGTTTGGCTATGGATGTGCTATTTTTATACCATTCGTTTTTTGTTATTAAAATATTGACATTTTGTATACAAGTTTTAATATGAATGTTTAGATTATTTTTCAACCTTTTCATAAGATGAATGTATTAGACTTAGTGATGGGTGGAGCCCACTATAGATATTTGATGCATTGATAGGTCTCATGATACAAACTGGTGTCTTGGCACAAGGCCTTGACAAAATCTTATTTGTAGTCTTGGCACAAGGCATTGACTATGTGGTTATGATGATCGGAATTATGCATTCCATCATTATGAAATTATCTATTGATATTACATGTGATTATTCGACTAGTAGAATATCCATGTGAATAATTAAATGAAATTATTTGATTTATCTTTTCCATATTATGCTGAAGTTTAAGTTTAAAAGGCTTGTGTTTTAGTCTTATACATTTCCTTAAATGTTTATACTTTTTTATGATAGTTTTTTTTTATATTTTTATCCTTACTGGTCATTTGAGATCACCCATTTCTTATGTTTTCCTTTTCCTAGGATGTGAAGAAGTATATTATTCTTAAACTGTAGGGATAGTTTAAGGTATATGAGTGTGTTCAAAGGGAACACCTTGTTGTTTTTTATGATGTAATGTAAAACTTATGTATGTATCTATTACTTCCAAGTCTACTAAACTAATCATTATTTAGAGACTTGATCTCTTTTGATCATGCCAAAGTTATGTAATAATGCATTGACTCTGGGTAACTGGGGTTGGGGAATTACAAGAGACCTTTTATGGCTCTGCACTGCAAGCAGTAGTGGGTTGAGATACCTATAGTGCCTCAGGATTGGGAGCATCATCACGTGCAGAATACACTATCTATAGAAGTGGTTTAAAATTTAACTTAGATTACATAAAAGTAGCAGTGAATATATAATAAAAAAGGTAACATAGTGTATATTATAAAAAAAATATAACCTAGTTATTGAACTCTTTTTTAAAGGATAAAGGTATTTGACCAATCTATTGACTATCCAAATCCCTTCATTGTGGTCTCCTATAACATGAAAAACACCATATATATTAGGACCAATGAGAAATGATTGTGATGTCCTAATAAAAGGGTCATCCTATGTTGAATTTTCATCTAACTCTTCATTGGTTTTGGTCGATAACAGGACAATTGACCGGTTTTTGTTTGCGGGATCTGGAACAAAAAATACTTGTACTGCATGTGATGCCATTATAAATGGTTTATATTTTTACCCTTCCTTACTAAAACCAACTTTCATGAATCCAAACACATATATTTTAATAGAATTTTTTTATCAACACACTTGCATTGAAAAACTGAAACTTGTAATTTCGTATAATCCAACTCCCATATTTATTTGATGATGCGAAAGTATGACATATTCGCATAAATTGGATTTTTGTCCTTAGAACCAGAAACATGCATCACTTCAGCCACAAGTGTAACTCCACTATTCTTCATGGTACTATCTTCATCATGTTCATTAGTATAAAATTTATAACTGTTAATTACATAATCATTATAAGATAATATATACACACTTGGTCCTCTGACTAGTCATCAAAGTCATTCTAAAATTGAGTCTGAATTTTCATCAGACTCCTATGGTCCCAAAACCATCCTATAAACTGTCGATTATGTGTATTTGATATCAATTTTTTATCCCTTGATGTATTCAAATGCCAAAGAATTTCATTGTGGGATTCAACATATGGGTCAACCTCCAAACTGTTATGAAAAACATAAAGGTGGGCCTACTCTCAATCTGTAATATTTATTGTGACAACCTATCTTCCAAAAATTCATTCACCCACAAGTTAGTTAGTGTGACAAAATTTCAGTAGGCCAATTATTTACACACCAGATAGGTATTCAGTATAGAATTCAACAGCTTCCTCAACAATATATCGCTCCACAATACAACCCTCTGGACAACTTTGATTTTTGACATACTATTTTAAAATCTTTATATATCGTTAAATGGGGTACATTCATCTATAGTGTACAAGACCACATAGTCAAATATCTCTCACCATGTGAACCATCAAATGGACTATCACACCAAAGAATGTTGGCGGGATGAAAATTTATAATTCACATAATATGACAACAATTTATCTTTCCATACTCAGAAATTTTTTCGGGTCTATAACATTATTGTATATAACTTTGAAGAAGAAATAGAGCTTTGTTAATGTATAACACACATTCTTGGAAATAATGAAACCTAAAGCAATAGGAATTATATCTTGCATCAAAACTTGGCAGTCATGTGATTTCATGCCCTTTAACTTTAAATCGGTCATTGATATGATGTTTTTGATATTTGATGAATACCCCTATGGAACCTTTATGTTATTCAAGAAGTTTAAAAAATGATATCTCTTCTGCCTGGAAAGAGTGTAAGAAGCCGTAGAAAGAAAATTTCATTTTTAACCGTTTAATGGCACAAACTCTTCTCATATTCCCATGTAAACCATGCTCAACCTAGCCATAATTTCATCCTTTGTTTTTCCAGGTGCATTTAGAAATGTGCTGATAACACTGTCACATACATGTTTTTAAACATGCATAATATCAAAAAAGTTTCTAACGTACAGACAATTACAGTATGGTAATTCAAAAAAACCGATCTCTTTGTCCAGATGGTTTTCATAATGTTTTTTGAAAACAGTTTACCAAAAGAGTGTCCACATCTTTTACTTTCTCAAACAGTTGATCACCAGTTAGTGGAGACGTTGTTGTTTTTTCTTCTGAACTTCCATCGAATGATATCGTATAAGATTGGTACTTATGTCATCGGGGTAGAAATAAGTTATGTCTTAAAAAACCGATTTTTGATGAATGTTTCAACACAATTGACTGTGTATCTTGTTCTTAGACGGGACACCCATGAGTTTCTTTAATTCTATGTCCTGAAAAATTACCACAAGTAGTAAAGTCATTTATTGTCCTATATAATAAGGATCTCAATGTAAAATCTTCATTTATGTAAGAATCATACAATGAAACACCTTAATCCCACACTAATTTCAAATCCTCAATCAATGGAGCCAAATAAACCTCAATATCATCACCCGATTCTTTCGGTCCCAATATAAGAAAAAATAGCATGATGTGTTTTCGTTTCATGAATAGGAATGGTTAAAAGTTATAATTTACCAACATAATCAGTCATGTACTATGAGTTCTCATTTTAAAACCAAAAGGATTCACTCCATCTATATATAATGCAAGACGAAGGTTTATCAGCTCGTTTCCAAAATCAGGATACTCATGATCAATTCTATTCCACTATGGAGAGTCTTCCAGGTGACGTAGTTTCCCATCTATATTTCTTCTGTCTGTGTGCCATGTCAATTTCCATATAGTCTCCTCACTTCCATATAGGTGCCTAAACCTTATAATGATTGGGAAGTACCATAAAAATTTCATAGGACTGGATTCAACTTTCTTGTATCGAGAATCATTACACTTTGGGAATTCTCTAAGTGATTTTTGGTCCTTGTAAAATAGTATACAGTCATTTAGGAAGGCATGTATTCTTTCAGAGACCATACCCATCGAGTGTAGTATTCATTGGGAATCGTATGTTCAGCTCAGGAGCTCATTATCTTCTAGTAAAATGTCATTCAAGAGAGTAAGTAATTCTGTAAAATTGGAGTCACTCCATCTGTTTCATTCTTTCAAATTATACAACTTCAGTATGGTTGAAAATCTTGTATATTTAGTGCAACCACCATACGAAGGCATCAATGTATAACTCTTTAAATTCTCAAACAATTTTGGGCAATCATGAAGTTCATCTTCAACTGTCCTTGTCATTTCCTCAATACGATCTTCATCATCATTCATATCTATAATCATGTCCTCGATGCAGTCTTATTCATTGTCCACACTTATAATCATATCATATGATCCATAAAATGCATTTTTATCTCCTCCACTAGATACATTCACCTTTTCCCTATGTTTATTCCAAAATTTATAACTTTGATCTATTCCATGACAGATCAAGTGTTCTTCCAACTCCTCTAGACAAACTTGTCTTGAATAACAATAGTGTAAACAATGATAAAGGATCTGAGAAGGGTCATATGCATGATCTTTTTCCAACTTGATGAACTATTTCACTCCATATCCATACTCTTTTGTCAAAAGAATAGTATCCATCCATTATTTATTTATATCCACCCTAT
>CAUJRU010004043.1:0-25000 GCA_963277665.1 Viscum album | reverse complement strand
CGGTGACCGACAACGCAGTTATGGTGTCATAAACGGCCAAAACGGGCGTCCAACGGTCAAATTCATAGCAGACGACCACGGATTCACCCGAAACCACCGTGAAACAATCTAATTATTATTCGTGACGTGTACGCATAGACGGAACGTCAATTGGACATGCGGTTTGCACGATACGGCTCAATATTCGTGTTTTAAGTGATGCGCGCGCTTCGTAAACGCGCGTGAGGGGGGTCCAAACGGGCCGAACGATGTTGGAATGGCCTGAAATCAGACGACAAATACGGGTGAGTGATTTATGAAGTGGTCGAGCAGACGTCACGTCAATCAGACTTGTCGTGTGCCCGCGGTGACCGACAACGCAGTTATGGTGTCATAAACGGCCAAAACGGGCGTCCAACGGTCAAATTCATAGCGTACGACCTCAGATTGAGCTGAAACCACCGTGAAACATTCTAATTATTAGCCGTGACGTGTACGCGTAGACGGCACGTCAATCGGACGTGCCGTGTGCCCGCGGTGACCGACAACGCAGTTATGGTGTCATAAACGGCCAAAACGGGCGTCCAACGGTCAAATTCATAGCGGACGACCACGGATTCACCCGAAACCACCGTGAAACATTCTAATTATTATTTGTGATGTGTACGCGCAGACGGCACGTCAATCGGATGTGCGGTTTGCCCGGTACGGCTCAATATTCTTGTTTTAAGTGATGCACGTGCTTCGTAAACGCGCGTGAGGGGGGTCCAAACGGGCCGAACGATGTCGGAATGGCCTGAAATCAGAATAAAAATACGGGTGAGTGATTTCTGAAGTGGTCGAGCAGACGGCACATCAATCGGACATGACCTGTGCCCGCGGTGACCGAGAACGCAGTTCGGGTGTCATAAACGGCCAAAACGGGCGTTAAACGGTCAAATTCATAGCGGACGACCAGAGATTCACCCGAAACCACCGTGCAACATTCTAATTATTATTTGTGACATGTACGCGCAGACGGCACGTCAATCGGACGTGCGGTTTGCCCGGTACGGCTCAATATTCGTGTTTTAAGTGATGCGCACGCTTCGAAACGCGCGTGAGGGGGGTCCAAACGGGCCGAACGATGTCGGAATGACCTGAAATCAGACGACAAATACGGGTGAGTGATTTATGAAGTGGTCGAGTAGACGGCACGTCAATCGGACGTGCCGTGTGCCCGCGGTGACCGACAACGCAGTTATGGTGTCATAAACGGCCAAAACGGGCGTCCAACGGTCAAATTCATAGCGGACGACCACGGATTCACCCGAAACCACCGTGAAACATTCTAATTATTATTCGTGACGTGTACGCGCAGACGGCATGTCAATCGGACGTGCCGTGTGCCCGTGGTGACCGACAACGCAGTTATGGTGTCATAAACGGCCAAAACGGGTGTCCAACGGTCAAATTCATAGCGGACGACCTCGGATTGAGCTGAAACCACCGAGAAACATTCTAATTATTATTCGAGATGTGTACGCGCAGACGGCACGTCAATCGGACGTGCGGTTTGCCCGGTACGGCTCAATATTCTTGTTTTAAGTGATGCGCGCGCTTCGTAAACGCGCGTGAGGGGGGTCCAAACGGGCCGAACGATGTCGGAATGGCCTGAAATCAGACGACAAATACGGGTGAGTGATTTCTGAAGTGGTCGAGCAGACGACACATCAATCGGACATGACCTGTGCCCGCGGTGACCGAGAACGCAGTTCGGGTGTCATAAACGGCCAAAACGGGCGTTAAACGGTCAAATTCATAGCGGACGACCAGAGATTCACCCGAAACCACCGTGCAACATTCTAATTATTATTTGTGACGTGTACGCGCAGACGGCATGTCAATCGGACGTGCGGTTTTCCCGGTACGACTCAATATTTGTGTTTTAAGTGATGCACACGCTTCGAAACGCGCGTGAGGGGGGTCCAAACGGGCCGAACGATGTCGGAATGGCCTGAAATCAGACGACAAATACGGGTGAGTGATTTATGAAGTGGTCGAGCAGATGGCACGTCAATCGGACGTGCTGTGTGCCCGCGGTGACCGACAACGCAGTTATGGTGTCATAAACGGCCAAAACGGGCGTCCAACGGTCAAATTCATAGCGGACGACCACAGATTCACCCGAAACCACCGTGAAACATTCTAATTATTATTCGTGACGTGTACGCATAGACGGCACGTCAATCGGACGTGCCGTGTGCCCGCGATGACCGACAACGCAGTTATGGTGTCATAAACGGCCAAAACGGGCGTCCACCGGTCAAATTCATAGCGGACAACCTCGGATTGAGCTGAAACCACCGAGAAACATTCTAATTATTATTCGTGATGTGTACGCGCAGACGGCATGTCAATCGGACGTGCGGTTTGCCCGGTACGGCTCAATATTCTTGTTTTAAGTGATGTGCGCGCTTCGTAAACGCGCGTGAGGGGGGTCCAAACGGGCCAAATGATGTCGGAATGGCCTGAAATCAGATGACAAATACGGGTGAGTGATTTCTGAAGTGGTCGAGTAGACGGCACATCAATCGGACATGACCTGTGCCCGCGGTGACCGAGAACGCAGTTCGGGTGTCATAAACGGCCAAAACGGGCGTTAAACGGTCAAATTCATAGCGGACGACCAGAGATTCACCCGAAACCACCTTGCAACATTCTAATTATTATTTGTGACGTGTATGCGCAGACGGCACGTCAATCGGACGTGCGGTTTTCCCGGTACAGCTCAATATTCGTGTTTTAAGTGATGCGCACGCTTCGAAACGCGCGTGAGGGGGGTCCAAATGGGCCGAACGATGTCGGAATGACCTGAAATCAGACGAAAAATATGGGTGAGTGATTTATGAAGTGGTCGAGCAGACGGAACGTCAATCGGACGTGCCGTGTGCCCGTGGTGACCGACAACGCAGTTATGGTGTCATAAACGGCCAAAACGGGCGTCCAACGGTCAAATTCATAGCGTAAGACCACGGATTCACCTGAAACCACCGTGAAACATTCTAATTATTATTCGTGATGTGTACGCGCAGACGGCACGTCAATCGGACGTGCCGTGTGCCCGCGGTGACCGACAACGCAGTTATGGTGTCATAAACGGCCAAAACGGGCGTCCAACGGTCAAATTCATAGCGGACGACCACGGATTCACCCGAAACCACCGTGAAACATTCTAATTATTATTTGTGACGTGTACGCGTAGACGGCACGTCAATCGGACGTGCGGTTTGCCCGGTACGGCTCAATATTCTTGTTTTAAGTGATGCGCGCGCTTCGTAAACGTGCGTGAGGGGGGTCCAAACGGGCCGAACGATGTCGGAATGACCTGAAATCAGACGACAAATACGAGTGAGTGATTTCTGAAGTGGTCGAGCAGAAGTCACATCAATCGGACATGACCTGTGCCCTCGGTGACCAAGAACGCAGTTCGGGTGTCATAAACGGCCAAAACGGGCGTTAAACGGTCAAATTCATAGCAGACGACCAGAGATTCACTCGAAACCACCGTGAAACATTGTAATTATTATTTGTGACGTGTACGCGCAGACGGCACGTCAATCGGACGTGCAGTTTGCCAGGTACGGCTCAATATTCGTGTTTTAAGTGATGCGCACGCTTCGAAACGCGCGTGAGGGGGGGTCCAAACGGGCCGAACGATGTCGGAATAGCCTGAAATCAGACGACAAATACGGCTGAGTGATTTATGAAGTGGTCGAGCAGACGGCACGTCAATCAGACGTGCCGTGTGCCCGCGGTGACCGACAACGCAGTTATGGTGTCATAAACGGCCAAAACGGGCGTCCAACGGTCAAATTCATAGCGGACGACCACGGATTCACCCGAAACCACCGTGAAACATTCTAATTATTATTCGTGATGTGTACGCGCAGACGGTACGTCAATCGGACATGCGGTTTGCACGGTATGGCTCAATATTCGTGTTTTAAGTGATGCGCGCGCTTCGTAAACGCGCGTGAGGAGGGTCCATACGGGCCGAACGAAGTCGGAAAGGCCTGAAATCAGACGACAAATACGGGACAGTGATTTCTGAAGTGTTCGAGCAGACGGCGCATCAATCGGACGTGCCGTGTGCCCGCGGTGACCGACAACGCAGTTCTGGTGTCATAAACGGCCAAAACGGGCGTCCAACGGTCAAATTCATAGCGGACGACCTCGGATTGAGGCGGGGTTGACTCGTACACGTCTCAAATGACCCATGGATCGTTTTCTTAAAGTATCAACACAATCCGAATGCGTTTGGCCGGTTTTCCGTATGCCAGTTGATGGTTTTCACTTAAAATGATGTCCTTTTGAAACAAAAGACATACACTTTGAGTTGTTCCGACCACACCGCGCCTCGGATTGAGGCAGGGATGACTCGTACACGTCACATATGACCCATGGATCGTTGTCCTAAAGCATCAACACATTTCGAATGCGTTTGGTCAGTTTTTCGTATGTCACTTTTTGTTTTCACTTAAAATCTTATGGAAATTCATATAGAATATTTTTATATCATATTTAGTATGGATTAGATTTTAGTTGATCGTGCTATGAAACATTTCAGAGCTAATGAAATTAAGGAAGGTGGAGGGGCTGTCCGGGAGGCTGTCCGGGGGGGCTGTCCGGTGGGTGTCCGGGGGGCTGTCCGGGGACCAAGGAGGAGGGTGGGGGGGGCTGTGCGAGGTCTGTCCGGGGGGTGTTTGGGGGTTGTTCAGGGGGTTGTCCGGGGTTGTTCAGAAGGCTGTCCGGGGGTTGTTCAGGGGGTTGTTCAGGGGGTTGTCCGGGGGTGTTCAGGGGGCTGTCCGGGGGGTGTTTGGGGGGTTGTCCGGGGTCCAAGGGGGGGGGGGGGGGTGGGGGGGTTGTCCGGGGTCCAAGGGGGGGGGGGTGGGGGGGTTGTCCGGGGGGCTGTCCGGGGGGCTATCCGGGGTCCAGGGTGGAGGGTTGGGGGCTGTACGGGGGGCTGTCCAGGGGGCTGTCCGGGGGGGCTGTCCGATGGGTGTCCGGGGGGCTGTCCGGGGACCAAGGAGGAGGGTGGGGGGGGCTGTACGGGGTCTGTCCGGGGTTGTTTAGGGGGCTGTCCAGTGGTTGTTCAGGGGGTTGTCCGGGGTTGTTCAGGGGGTTGTCCGGGGGGTGTTTGGGGGGTTGTCCGGGGTCTAAGGGGGAGGGTGGGGGGTTGTCCGGGGGGCTGTCCGGGGGGCTATCCGGGGTCTAGGGTGGAGGGTTGGGGGCTGTACGGGGGGCTGTCCAGGGGGCTATCCAGGGGGCTGTCCGCGGGGCTGTCCGGGGGGGTGTTTGGGGGGTGTTCGGGGTCCAAGGGGGAGGGGGGGTTGTCCAGGGTCCAAGAATGAGGGGGGTTGTCCAGGGAGTTCTCAAACACACAACCACTAAAAGACAACAACATCCATAAAAACAGACAATATATAAAAATAACTCAACTCCAATACTATACTACGAGTCTAGATAAAACCAACAACTAGAATAGATTAAACATCAAATCTCAAGTCAAAAATGTAACGGATCAATATGTCCCACATCAGCATCACCATCTTCATCATCATCATCATCATCGCCCTCGTCATCGTCCTCGTCATCGTCCTCACCCTCCACAGCGCCTTCCTCCTCGCCTTCGCCCTCCTCCTCGCCCTCCTCATCTCCCTCCTCTTCCGCATCAGACTGCTCGCCATCATCATCTTCAAGCTGGACATCGGCCTGACCACCACTGGAACTACCACCTGGTGCACCATATATAGAATGTATCGACGACATGTATTCATCAATCGTTGGGCTGGCCTCTGCTGGAAGTGTTGGACGTAGAACTTCAATAAATTTCATAAATGCACTGTTTGCCCTAGCAGACTGTTCTGCCGTCTCTGTGGCCCTTTTCTCAGCCTGTTCTGCTTGTGCCCTAACTTGCTGCAGCTCGGTGGCACTACAACTCGTACCTGAGGCAGGCCAATACCTCGTCGGGGCTATCCTAGGTCGACAGCGTACTCTGCCAGAATGATCCTCTCCCAACACCTGATGTAAGTGATCAGATGGCCCAAAATTGTTTGCTTCTTGGGCATCGAGGGCCTCTAAAGCATCCTGTTACAAAATATAAATATAATATTAAGTTACGAAATAGATATTAAAATATAAAATCAACAGATTAAAACTTACAATCTACTGCTGAGTCGCTTTGTTGACAGCACGTCCATCCTTTTTTTGTCTACTCGAGCAAAACAGTTTTGCTCGAGGCACACGTCCTTCAATATTTTGTATTTTCCTCTACAATGACATTGAAAACAAAATTTATATAAAGGCTTCAGAAAATAATTAAATAATTGAGGAAACAAAAGAAAATGTAAGTCGTAAAGAAAACTTATAAACAATTGTCATACCTGCTGCCTCTCATGATCCGGCATCGTCGTGCGTCCTAGTGTATGGAGGTATTTTTTTGCATCAATGTTTTTTTTTATTTTTTCCAGATGATTCCTAAATAAAATTCGATAATGCAAAGGATAATATTAATGAAAAACTTGAAAGTTATTATTTAAATACCTCAAATGTAATTCATACCTTAAACTGGGTACTCGTCCAATGAGTAATCATCTGACGATACTGCTCTATAGGACAATCATCCACGACTGGTACCGCCTCTAACTCAGTGCCAACTCTAGCACGCCAGCCAATATACAGCTCATGCTTGTAGGCTCTCCAAAGCTCGCCTAAATCCTTTAGACATTCCAGTCGTGCACCCTCACCATCAGGAAAATTAAATCGAAGCTGAAATGAAAATATTAATTTATATAAATACAAAAAAAATTCATGGCATTAAATACAACAGATTTTTTTACCCATATCTCTGCCCAAGCTCTATCTTTGACCTCATGTGGCAAATGTCTCCACGACAGCGGGCTGACGGGAATGATGTCGGAGTATTTGGCAAGCGTCGCCATAAAACTCCGACATTGCTGCCCTGTTTTCTCAACCATCTGATTGTCTTCATTATATTCCACCATAACCTGTGTGCGACGGTTCCACACCGAACACATGCGTGTACGGCCCCGCCCCCGCCTCCTGTCAGTAGATGTATCTGTCATGAAAGAAAAACAAATATTTTATCAAAACATGTTATAATGAAAATAAATATTGCTATAAAAATTTGATAGGGTTTTATAAATATACCTGTGCTAGTCTGATCAATGAGTGGCGCCGGATCCACAAAACCTGATGGAACACCCTCTGGTGGAACAGGAGTCGAAGACGATGGAATATAAAAGCTCGGAGAGACAGAAGTAGAAGGAAAAGAAGATGGAACAACTGTATGACCTGATGCTGACTGGGGAGTGGGAATCATCATGGGATGTGAAAATGATGGGGCAGAAGATGCAGAAGGTAGCGAAAACATGGGAGGTCTAAATATCCCGTGTGTCCCTAACGACACACCGGGATCAGAATGTGGGAAGGCTGAAATGTCAGTGGGAGGGGCAGGGTCTAGTCGGGTACGCGCAGCTCTATGTCCACCTCTGGTACGAACCCTCCTCGTACCACCGGCCTGAGTACTAGGACCAGTACTAGGCTCCTCGTCGAATAACTGTCGACGTAATGGTGGATCCTACAAAAAAGTTTACAAAAAAAATTAATCACATGACATTATATATTCTGTAAATATATATATATATATATATATTTGAAATAAAGTACTCACTGTAGGCACTAATGGTGGAATGCCCATCTCCTCCATCCGAAGATTGTTCTCCGCCATTTTTTTTCTTCGTCTCTCTTCAATTGGCTTCATTTCCTGCATTGGAAAACAAATATGTAATTAATTAGAAAAAGAAAATTAATGTGTAAACCAAAAAACTAAATATATGAGGGAATGAGGGGATTCATTGGTAATTTAGCTATCAATTGTTTTAGAAGAGCTTGAATGAATTTAATAAAACATACAAGTTGTAATGTTCACCAAGTTAGAAATATTGTTTGATTTGGTTTGAATACAGTTCAATTCCAAATTAGAAAATGCAATTCAAATAAAACAACAACCAATAAACATTGAAAATTCACATAACGGTCAAGTCAGCTAAAACATATTTGTGATCAATACTAAATAAATATGAATATTACCAACCTTAACAACCCAACTCGAGGTAAACCAAAAGAATTGAGAACATGGATGAATGATTCTATATATTTCCAACCACAACTTCAGGTTCACAATCAACACTGACAATTGAGCTATTGGAGTCATCAAAAGAAATAAATGGATTGGTTCCAATGGAAATAGGGACAGTGTCAATTCCATCATCAGCATCATCAAAAATATGTCTTGGAATTACTTCAACTACGACACCAAATTCAGGTTGAAGTTGATCTTTGACATAAAAAACTTGTTTAGCCATTGATGCCAACACATATGGTTCTTCAGTTGCAAGAGTGCGGGTCATATTAATTACTCGAAATCCACAATCATCAATAAATGTGCCATGTCTCGTCATCGAATCAAACCAATGGCATTTCATCATTGTGACTCGTCCATGAGAGTAATAATCCAATATTATTATTTTCTCAACGACTCCATAATAACCCACATTTTCAAGTCACGGTCTACTATCTGATGCACTGGCATAACAATCTGTTGTGGCAGTAACCATAATACCATCATGTTGTGTTCTCATGTTTTTGGCTCGTTCAGTGACAATAAATCTGTACCCATTGATAACAATTGATTTACAGTCACGAACCACGGTATTAGGACCAAAAGCCAAAGCTCTTATTTCCTCAGAGACAGAGTCAGCAGACAAACTCAATACCTGCAATATAAATGACAGTTAAACTTAAGTAAATATTGAAATAATTAATTTAAACAGTAATATTTTTACCTTCAATTTTAACCAAGCAGAAAACTCTTTGCTATGAAAAGTCTCTCTCCTTCTCAAAGATAAAGAATGATGCTTCCTATTTATCATTGTTTTATGTTCCCTGTAGATAAAAAAATATGAATAGTTTAATAGATATATATGTAAGATATATACATATTCAATTTTGTTACCTGATATAGTCATCGAACAAATCACAGTTGAACAAAACTGTGCGATGTGCCATCTCCCGCTCTTCATGGCTTAATGTATTCAATGTATATGATCCAGGAATTCCTCCTGTTTGAGGAAGTGATGGAAAACTAGGTTCAATTTGCTCATATTGTTCTTCTTCATTTCTCATTGGTCTGTTCATTCTTGTAGTAAGATCAGACAAATACATTGAACAGAAATCCATACATTCTTGAGCTAAGTAACCGTTCACGATAGAACCTTCGGGATGATTCTTGTTTCGAACATAAGACTTTAATGTGAACATATTTCTTTCAGTTGGATACATCCAACGAAAAGAAACAGGTCCTCCGAGAAGTATTTCAGTTGGAATATGGACAGTCAGATGCAGCATGCATGTGAAAAATGATGGGGGAAATATTTTCTCCAACTCACACAAAATTAATGGGGCATCTGTCAACATTTTTTGCAAGAAAGACTTGGACAACTTCTTAGCACAAAGATCTCTAAACAAATGGCACAACCGAATAACACCCACCCTTACATTATTGGACAAAAGATGACGGATTGCTATTGGAAGCAACTCATGTAGTAGAACGTGATAATCATGAGTCTTCAAAGATTTTAGCTTCAACTCTCTTCTATTGACCCGTTTAGATATGTTGCTTGAATAGCCATCAGGAACTCTAATAGTCTTTAATACTTCCAAAAATTGTTTTTTTTCAGTAGGTGTCATCACATAAGAAGCACATGGAAGTTGCCATTTATTTTCACTGATACGCACAGGATGCAATTCTGGTCTGATGCCCCAATCCACCAAGTCACGTCGAGATCGTAAATCATCTTTTGTATTCCCCTTGACATTTAGAAGAACTGAAAGCAACATTTCACATATATTCTTTTCAATATGCATTACGTCTAAGCAATGACGTAGCAAATTGGTTGACCAATAAGGCAAATCAAAAAAGATACTCCTCTTCCTCCAATTGTAACAGGTTTCTGTGGAAACATTCTTTCTCTTTCCAGATTTCATTTGACCCTTCCCGAACGAAAAACTGAAATATTTCAATTCATTAAGCACATCAGTTCCAGACATACGCTGAGGTGGATCATCGGTCTCTATAGTATTATCAAATCTTCGACGATTCATTCTATATGGATGATCCTTTGGCAAAAATCGTCGATGTCCCATAAAACTGAAACTACAACGATGTTTCAGTCTTCTGGATCGTGTATTCTTCATACAAACTGGATATGACAGTTTCCCCTTCGTGCTCCATCCAGACATCATTGCATAAGCCGGAAAATCATTGATTGTCCACATAAGCGCAGCGCACATCTGAAATATGTCTTTCGAACATGCATCGTATGTGCGCACACCCACATCCCAAAGAAGCTTCAACTCTTTTATTAAAGGTTGCATGTATACATCAATATCAATGCCGGGATCAGAAGGACCAGATATGAGTATACTCATGAAAGTGAAAGATTTTTTCATACACAACCATGGGGGAAGATTATAAATGTGCATAAAAACGGGCCATGTGCTGTGCGAAGTAAGCATCTGCCCAAACGGATTAAAACCGTCGCATGAAAGACCCAGCCTCACATTACGCACGTCAGCTGCAAAATCAGGATGTCGAGCATCAAATCTCTTCCATGCAAATCCATCTGCAGGATGAACCAACTCATCATCAGTCTTCTTTCTCTCGGTATCATGCCATCTAATTTTTATTGATATGTCATCAGACATAAAAAGATTCTGGAGTCTGGGGATCAATGGAAAGTGCCACATTACTTTCTGTGGAATGCGGGATGGTGTTCCATCAGATTTTGACTTCCAGCGGGACGTGCCACATTTTATACATTCATTTCGTTCAGCGGTTTCCTCCCAGAATAAACTGCAATCTTTCGGGCAAGCATGAATTTTGTTTCTTGAAAATCCAAGTTCCTCAACTAACTTCCATGCCATATAGTGGTTTGAGGGAATATCTGCATCATCTGGAAGTAAATCCTTCAAGAGGGTAATAATGTAATCGATTGCTGTATTAGAAATCCCATACATAGTTTTCCCATGAAATAATCGGATTAAAAATTCCAGCTTTTTCATTTTATCGCATTGTCGATATACTGGAGTCGTGGCAGCATCATTCAATTTTTTCACCCTATCAATATCATCATTTTCACTAGATGCATCAGCTGTCCTCATATCGAAGTCTTCTTGAGTCGAAATCCTTTCTTTTTCATGATGACGAATAAACGGAAACCGATCATCTAACAAATTCTCCATTCCAGTCTTTTCATTTCGATCATCACCAATTTGAGATTTCGTTTTCTCCCCATTGTGATACCACAGAAAGTAGTTTGCTTGAAACCCATTTTTGGTTATGTGGTAGCTGACTTCTTCACGGCTCAACCAAGGTCTACCAACACAATTGGAACATGGGCAGTGTATGCGACCACTATCTGAAGCATTGTGAAATGCAAAATCTATAAAGCTCTCCAAATTGTTTTGAAAATCGTCTGAGATCCGATCGGTTTCATACATCCAACTTCTGTCCATTCTGTAAAAAGAATTTATATAAGTCATTTTGTCATAAACAATTCAATAGGCATTAACTATAATAGAAAATACATTTAAGTAAACGATAAAGGAAGAAAATAATCAAGGTATCAACTACACATGTCAAAAAAACATACAAATGTGTTATTGAAAAAATGTAAAACCAACAAGAACTTAATGTGTTATATCACATAACAGCATGACTCATCCCATAACCATATTAGTAGGGTATCATGAACATGAATAACATCAAACTTGTGTCATCCTCCTACCCTACATGACCCCAACCACATGCCACATCTTATTATAGCCTTATCACATCACACCTCACCGAAAAACACTAGGGAAATCATAGTACATCTCACCTGAAGACACATGGACAATCACATCGCATCTTGCCTAAAAACACATGGTCAATCACTTTTTAAGGAAGAGTAGGGAAGACATGGTAGCTATCCAAACATATAACCACCATCCTAGATATTAGAAAAAATACCCATAACTCAAAACCTCTGATCGTTGGTAAGTTTATCCAACTCTGGTTGGGAATGTGTAGAAATAACATAAAAATACATGATATATAGATAGCACAAAATACTCAACCTATGGGTTCACATTAACTACATAATCACACACTTCACTACTACCATAAAACACATAAACCACACCACCACCACACAAGACGCATATCATTGGAATATAATTCTACATTCAATAAGTCTATCTATGGAATTATCATAAGAATCCATGTATCAATTGGAATATAATTCTACATTCAATAAGTCTATCTATGGAATCCCTCCCTTGGATCCATGTATCACCAATGGCTTAATCAATATTCAAAGAAATGAGTCTATCCGTGGAATTCCACTGTGAATCCATTTATCACATAAAGCATATAAGTTAATAGAAACAAGATTATATACCTGACATCCTAATAGAATCCATGTATCACTATTTACTATTAATCATTTAATGAATTTCATTTCATTTAAACAATTCATTAAACATACCAAGGTCAAAAACAAAGGTATTTAATACAACTCACCTCAAAATGGCGACTCAATCAAATAATAACCTGAAAAGAATGAAGCTTCATTTACTCATGTTGTAATGACAAGATAATGAGATTCTCTTGCTTAATCAATCAATTCCATATCATGGTCTCAACATAACTCATAATGGCTAGAAATTCAATGAAAATTCAAGCACTCGAATTTTTAATATAACACTCCTAACAAGACTATAAAGATATCACATGCATTAGTTATAATATATCTAACATGGTAACATAAAATATAAGTGTTAAAGGGGAATGAAAACCATAAAATACCCTTAATTAATTTAATTTACAATTCAATTCATAAATCGAACAATCAATTCGATTTATATAACCTTTCACAAATGACATCCCATGTTCAAAGGGTAAAATCCAAAAAGGAATTTTCAAGAAAACTCACCCTTAGGCGCCGGCAGTAGCTCCAAAATCGTCTAAACTGAAGGGAAAAATAAAAATAAGTTTCAATACTATCCAAATATTTGAATACCTTTTGAGATAAAGAAGAAGAAGAACCTGAAGAAGAGCTTCAAGGTCCGGCCGGCAGTACTCCAAAATCGCCTGCTGCTGCTCCCGTTAGGGCTCTGTAACGCGAATGGGGGAGAGAACGGGCTGCTGGGGATTTGGGGAAAACCTTTGCCAACGGTTTTTTAAAACCGTTGGCATATCTCCCCGAAACAAGGCCTATCCCAACGGTTCCTTAGAACCGTTGGGAAAAACTCCCCAAAACAAGGCCTACCCCAACGGTTCTAAGGAACCGTTGGGAAAAACTCCCCAAAACAAGGTCTATCCCAACAGTTCTAGGGAACTGTTGGGAAAAACTCCCCCAAACCAAGCTATCCCAACGGTTCTAAGAAACCGTTGGGAAAAACCTCTATTTTAATCATTTACCAACGGTTCTATCAAACCGTTGGTATGTAACTGTGGGGAAAAACCCACATTCCAGTAGTGGAGTGAGGGCAATTGAACTTCAATTGGTAAGACTGCTTCTGTTCCATATACTAATGAATATGGAGTTGACCGCGTCGCATTGCGAGTGGTAGTCCGATAAGCCCATAAAGCATGAAAGAGTTTATTAGGCCATGACCTCTTATCTTTATCCACCATCTTTTGCAGTATATTTGAAAGAGTCTTGTTGAAGGCTTCTATCTGGCCATTAGCCGCTGCCTGATATCGAGATGAATGGTTGGACTTAATGTTTATTCTTGATACAATTTCTTTACCTCAGAAGAACAGAAGTTGGTGCCGTTGTCCGTCAATATGGTATGAGGGACACCAAATATAGTAATGATGTTAGACTTGATGAAGCTAACAATGCATTTAGAACTGACTTCTTTGAGAGGTACTGCCTCTGCCCATTTGGAAAAGAAATCAGTAGCAGTAAGAATGTACTTAAACTGCTTGGCCATAGCTGAAGGGTAAGGTTCCACCACATCCATTCCCCATGTGGAAAATGGCCACGAGTATTTAGCTGTATGAAGCAACTCTGGAGGTTGATGAATGAAGTTGGCATATACTTGGCATGAATGACACTTCTTTGTGAAATTAACACAATCTTGTATCATTGAAGGCCAAAAGTATCCAAGTCTTCGAATTTGATCAGACAGTCTATGTCCAGACTGGTGGGCACCACAGACTCCTGCATGCACTTCTTTTATGACATCCATTGTCTCTTCACCATCAATGCATCTGAAGAGAACTCCATCAAAACCACGTTTGTAGAGAATTTTCTCGAGGTGGTTTGGGCTATCATAAAGAGTAAAATTGACCACACGTCGCCGAATTTGTTCTTTCTCGACTCTATCAGGTGGAAGTGTTCCATTTTGAAGGTATTCCCTGATAGGTGACATCCATCCTGTAGTATGACCATACGATTCAGGAATGGGACTAATTTCATTAATTTCCTCTGTTCTGACTTGAACATAAGGTGAAATTGCACGACGGTGGGAAATATTGATGGTTGTCTCGTCCCGATTTGGATCTGCTAAAGCTGTAGCTATATTAGCCAGTGCATCAGCTTGAGAATTTTGTGATCTTGGGACATAAGAAAATGTCGGTTCTGAAGGGAATTCTGACATTAACTCTCTGACGTAATCATACAAAGGGATTAATTCTTCTTTTCTGATGGCATAATCCCCATTGACTTGTTTGATTACCAGGTCTGAATCACCTTTCACCTTTAAGTGATTCACTTGTGCTTGAAGCGCTAACTCCAAGCCTGTAATGAGAGCTTGGTATTCAGCTTCATTATTGGTACCACCTTCCCACAACAAAAAGGAATAAGGTAACACTGCCTTATCTGGAGAAATGAGCACAATTCCTAAACCAACTTTGTTGAATTTAGGATTTTCCATTTTCTTTCCTGTTGGACTTCTAGAAGCACCATCAAAATACATTTCCCATATTTGAGGACTCTCTTGAATAGAGAAGACTTCCTCATCAGGGAGTTCGATATCTGAATACGTGTCTTCTACTGAAGGATGTTCAGCCAGGAAATCAGCCAGAGCTTGGCCCTTAATTGCCTTTTGAGACACATACTGAATGTCGAACTGCTGTAGAATAACCGCCCACCTTGCCAGACGTCCTGTAAGCATTGGACGACTAAGGATGAATTTGAGCGGATTATTTCGAGATACCAATTGGACCTCATAATGTTGCAGGTAGTGTCTCAGTTTTTGAACTGCAAATATTAATGCTAGGCAACACTTTTCAATACTTGAATACCGGGTTTCTGCTTCAAGCATAGTTCTACTGAGATAGTAGAGACTATTTTCGCTCCCAGCATCATTCTTTTGAGCGAGAAAGGCACCAAATGATCGCTCTAAAGCTGTCACATAGAGGATAAGAGGTCTACCCTCAACAGGTGGCATGAGTACTGGTGGACTCAAGAGGTATTTCTTGAGAACATCAAATGCTTCTTGAAATTCTTCAGTCCACTGGTAAGTGACTCCTTTCTTCAATAATTTGGTAAAGGGTAAACTTTTACCTGCCAAATTGGCGATGAAACGCCGAATATAGGCTAAGTGTCCTTGAAGTCCTCTTAATTCTTTCAAATTCTGAGGAGGTGACATACCAAGGATTGATTTGGTCTTTTCAGGATCGACTTCAATACCACGATGGCGTACAACAAAGCCGAGGAATTTTCCTGAGGTTACCCCAAAAGCACATTTTAAGGGGTTCATCTTCAAATTATGTTGTCGAAGCTTGTGGAATATGACTTCCAAATCAGCCAAGTGATTAGAACGTTGTTTGGATTTAACCACCAAATCATCTACATAGCATTCAACAAACTTCCCCAAAAGAGGTTTGAAGATACGATGCATGGCGCGTTGATATGTTGCACCTGCATTCTTTAAACCAAAGGGCATCACCCGGTAACAAAACACACCTTGAGGAGCTCTGAAGGCTGTATATTCCTCATCTTCTGGGGCCATTCGGATCTGATTATATCCAGAATATCCATCCATGAAAGAAAGTACTTCATAGCCAGCCGTCGCATCAATTAAGAGTTCTGTAATCGGAACTGGGAAATCATCTTTAGGACAAAACCGATTAAGATCTCTGAAATCGATGCAAACCCTAATTTGTCCGTTCTTCTTCTTTACAGGGACAATATTAGCCAAACACTTGGGATATTGAACTTCTCTGACGAAGTTAGCTTTGATAAGCTTATCCACTTCAGCTTCAATTTTGGAAGCATAGGTTGGGTGTGTTCTTCTCGCGGCTTGCTTGAATCCTCGATGTTCTTTTGGTAAACCCAAATGATGAGTAGCAACATCAGGATCAAGCCCAGACATTTCTGTATAATTCCAAGCAAAAATATCTTTATTTTGCTTTAGAAAGGAAATATACATATCTTGCTCTTCAAGGGTCATGACCGCACTAATTAAAGTGGGGCGTGGATCTTTCTCTGTACCCAGATTTACTTCTCTGAGTTCATCAACAGTGGTAGAGATACCTTCTTCAAATGCTGGAGGAGCATCTCTAAGATCTTCCTCTTCCTCTTCATCATGTGTTATTTCTTCCGTTTCTACTTGCGAAGTAGATGAAAAAACTAAATTCTCATGATCATAAGAAATGTCAAAATTTTCACATTTTGAAGAAGAAGCTTCCATTTCCGACCCTATTGATGATAAAGGGTCTTCTTTGGGAATCAAAGAGGAGATGATGGATTGAGAATCGAAATCATTATTCACCTCTGGTGTTGCTATAACTTCTTCTGGCCTGATTAGCGAAGTATAGACTTGTTGGATTTCAGCGGACGAAATGAAAACGTCACCACTTATGCTTTCATCGTTGCTTGGTAAGTTACCAATTCCTCCCATGTTGTCTGGCTCGATTGCCGTAATTGACATTATGGATCTTTCCATAAGAGTATTTTGATTTGGGCCTATTTTGTCAATTTGACTGATAGGTAACACATAATCTGTACTCACATGTGAAAATGGATTTATTGGAATTTTTTCCAAACCATATGGAGCATTAACTTTGGTAATTTCCTTCATTGTAGATTTTTCTCTTCCCTTCATGTGATAAAATTCTGCCTCAATGTATTGAGACTCACATGTCTTGAATGGGGCCTTATCACCATACAATGTTCCAACTTGACCATCGAAACAGTATTTGAGACATTGATGGTAGGATGACGGAATAGCTGCATGCTGATGTAGCCAGGGTCTTCCAAGCAAGATATTGAAAGCTGAGTCTTGATCAACAATCATGAAATCCGAATTGGAAACAAGATCTCCAAAATGAGTTCTGAGTGTAACTTCTCCCAGTGGTTCTTGTTCATTTTTATCATATCCTTGTAACATCATGGTAGAAGGAGATAAATCAGATTCCGTGAGGCCCAATCGACGAAGTGTACGAATGGGCATGAGGTTGACTCCTGAACCATTGTCAATGAAGGCTCTTCGAACATCTACACCATTGACTTTTCCAGATAAGTACAAAGGTTTTATGTGCCCATGCACAACATCATCTTCATCTTTATCAGTAAAAGATATCACTACATGGCATTCTGCAGGATTATTCTCTATGTGATAGATTTCAGCTGCAGCAATTTCAGCTTCAAACTCCTGAGGACTTGAAAAAGCTTCGATAAGTGCTTCCCGAAGATCTTTTGATAGATTCAAAGCATCCAAAATTGATAACTTGGCTGGTACTTGGGCCAAGTGTTTCAATATATCATACTTTTGATATAGAGGTCTGCGTTTCCCAATAGGAATATTCGGTTTAGCAGGTACCTTGGAAGCAGATGCTTTGGAAGCTGATGCTTTTTGTATTGAAGTTGGCAACATCCTAGGTTTTGGAAGATTAGACTGATTAGATCCATTTACTTTCTGAGATAAATAAGATGGAACCTTTAATCGGTCTTCCAAAATAACTGCGCCAAAACTAAGTTGGCCATCGGCAGAAGAACTTGCTTGTTCTTTTTGAGCTCGCTGAAGGGCTCTACCACGAGTTTCTGCTGCGTATACAGTGCTAGCAGGGGTAGAATTAGAGTAGTGGATTCGGAAAGATCCACGTCTTCCCCTATATCCTGAACCTCTAGAACCTCTTCGGATTCCCTTATTAGATACAGGGAATTCAGGCTTATCAAGACTGGAATATGGATCTGTTAATTGAATCATATTAACAGAACCAAAGATTAACTCTTCGTCTGATAAAGACTCTGCCTGGTTAGCCTGTTTAGGCTGTGCCGTTTGATGGGGCGGTGCCCGTTGCTTTGAAGTAGATGGCATGAAATCTGCTAGAGTCAAAGACAATTTAGGCTTTGATACATACTCATCTTCTTCTGATTCCTCTTTCTTCTTTGAATTGCTCTGTCCTTTTGAGGATTTGTCTTTTGATGGAGGCTTTACTGCAGCTTTTGTAGGAGACACAATTGGCTTCTTCAATTGTGTTCGCAAAATGGAATAGGTCCGATTGATTGTCTTTCTGACCATCCAATCATCATATTTTTTCGCAGTTTTGCTTTTGACTTCCTGCCACTCGCCTCCTTCCTCTGGATCTGTAGCGGTAATACACGCTACATGATCTGAAGAACCCTTCAATTTGACCTGTCCCAAATCGACCATCTTTTGCAGGAGGTCTTTAAAGACAAAACACTCCTGGATGGGATGCCCCAACATTTGATGAAAGGGACAATAATTGGGACGGTCTTCATCTCCTTCCTTGTTTGGCCTCTTGGGCACTGGTAATTGAACCAAATTATTTTCCAGAGCTGAAATGAAGTAACCAGGAACTTGCTCACTTCGGAAAGAGTATGTTTTACTCTTCATATCCTCAAATTGTTTTCGTCGTTGATCTTTTTGATCATTTGGACGAAACAGCCTTTGTTGTTGGCGTTCAGGAGGTGGAGTCCTTCGAGAAGATAAAGGTTTTGAAGTAGATATAGGTACAGGTGCTTGTTTAAGCATAATTGTAGCAGTTTCTGCTTTACCCATTCTTCTTCCTGAAGCTGATAGAATTACACGAGATTTAACCTTAGCCTGTATAAGGGAATCTTCAATTTGTTGAGCGATTGAAGTAAGGTCTCGAAACCCTCCTGTGTATTTCACAGGGATCAGTGGCGTGCGTAATTCGTCACGCAAATTTGCCACACAGATTGGCAACAATTCCTCCTGAGGGAGTGCTAAACTCAAGGAATACGTTAATCCCTTCCATCGAGCAATGAAATCAGAGACTCTTTCATTCTCCCTTTGCTTGCAGTTTGTAAGATCGAAAACTGTCGTTTTTGGCAAAGTTGAGCTAAACTGAAGAAGGAATTTTTGACGAAGATCCTCCCATCCGATGACTGATCGGGATTGCAAGCTTGTATACCAGACAAAAGCTGGTCCTTGCAAGGTTCGCACGAAGCATCTGAGTTTCACTGCTTCTTGCTGCTCTGGAGTTCCCATCATAGGATCACAACAAGACACGTAATGCGTCAAATGTTGTTCAGGGTCGCCTGATCCATTGAAAGTAGGGAAAACAAGGTTTCCAAAACTGGATGGAGGAGAAATTGAATCTACCCATTCAGGGTAAAATTTCTTTTCAGGTTGAACTTGCGCCCGTTTCCCTTCCATAGTTTCCAATCGAGCTGTTAATGATCAATAGTAGTTATTAACTTTTGAGAAACATCAGGTCGAACTTGGTTTTGGGTAGGTGCAATGAATGGAGCTTGGACAGACGTGGTGGTTGGTATTGCAACTGATGGTAGTGCTGCCAACCGTTGTTGCGTTTGACCCATAGGATTAGACCTCTGAGTGTGTACTGATAAAGGAGGATATTCCTGATCCATCTCAGTAGTTACAACAAATTCTTTTGGCTGTTGGACTTCAGCATTCTTAAGAAGAAGACTACTCTGAAGTAGTTCTGCATTCAACCTTCTTAATTCTTTCATTTCTTCCTCCTGTTGTGCAAACCTTTGCTCTAATGAGAGCGATTGACCTCCTTCAGAGGAAGGGTGAGAAGTAACCTGATTCTTTCCTTTCCCCTTATTGGATCCTTTTCGGAGAGGGGGAAGTGGGTTACTTGAAGGAATACCCAGATTTTGGGTAAGCCTTTGATTACGTGTACGCACACCTTCTTCATTTAGGTCCGTGTGCGCAACTTCTTGAGCAGGAACCTCTTCGTCTGATCCCTCTGATTGAGCCTCATCTGGTGAATCAGCAGCAACGGCATTGATGACATTAATGGATGCATATTGCATGGAATCCTTTTTATCAGCATTTCTGTGATATTGTCTTCTTGCATGCCCATGATGAGACATGGAATTCCGTTGACTTGATCCCTCAGGAACTTCTTGGAAAACCATCACTTGGAGAGAATCTCCTGACATCTTGGCTCTTCGTTCCTCTTGAGGCTTATTCCCTAATCGAGAGAATACTGACTTTCTCTGAGGGAGGGATTGAGGATTTGAAAAAGTCCCCAGTCCGGTGGACTGGGGGTGTTCCTGCTGCTTCCGCTCAACTCATCGAATCCCATTTGTTGACTTCGAGGGTTGGGTTAGAGAAGTCCCCAGTCTGGCAAGCTGGGGTGTCTCTTGACATGCTATGTCTGAGATCTTCTTAAAATCTCTCTTGATCTTGTGAATCTTAGTTCGGAAATTAGCTGGATGCATTAATCTGTATCCACTTTTATCACCTGGTTCAACAGATCGTTGGATGATTTCCGAAACTTCTGTCATTTGATGACGTGTTTGCTCCAGACGAGAGGCTTGTGCGATATTCTCGCCTGCTTGATGTAGGAGCAATTCAACAACTTGTTCTCTATATACTTGATTTGGAGAGGAACTAGTTGAAGCATGTTCTTGAGCAAGCTTTTGATTATGAACAAAGCCCATTGACTGTGGCCGGCCATGGGCAATAACATTGCATGAGACCATTTTCGGTGGGCTTTGCTGACCGGAAAGCACTGTGAAATGTAGTGCTCCGTGAACACCCCATCCTCTGATATGAACATCATATGGAGTATTGGAAATTAACTGACGCAATTTTCTTAGTGCGCCAAGGCATGAACGTTGAAGGGTTTTCTGTTGCTTTTCAGCCTTCGGATACCGAGAGACTGATAGAGATGCCAAAGCAATCTGGCGTTGTAACCCTTCTATTATCTTAATATGATTTTCATAATCACTGTAAGATAATACTTTCTTCTTCAATTGACAAAGAGTTTTCCATATGTTGAGACGAATATCATGGATTCCATCATCCGTCAACATCTTTGGAATGTCGTACTGGGAGTCAGCCAAAAGTCAAAACATGACTGGTACTTCACCTTTTGCCAGTTTTTTCCTCATGTTCAGCATTTCCTCTTTATCATTGAATGAAGATTCTTCTACCTGTTTGGACCAGAGTTGGTGTTTCCTTGTTGCTTCATCGGTTTCAACAAGATTGGTAGAGATATCACTATTCATGCTGGAAGATGAATGACCCAGGGATGGTTCGGAGAATAACCTGAACCCCAAGCTATCTTCTGATGGAGAAAGAGTTTCACCTGCCGATAGTAAAGCTTCAGACATGACTGGTTTTACATTTGCAAGTTCCTCGAGATAGGAGGGCTTTCTCGTCACTACATTGCCTTCTGAAGAATTTTCGAGACAATGTGACGGGAGATTCAAACGTTCCGATCGGTTTCTAACGGGTTTGTTCGTAGAACCGGAAACATCCAATGATTCCACATCCGTTTGGACCTACTTTCCAAAGGCAGGCGCTCATTAGCTTGTGGACTAATGAGGCTTAGGAATTTGCATTGGTCGAGAGGATGGAAGGTCGGACTCATCACACCTTTTTGAGGGGAATTATTGTCTACTCCGGGACTCTCTTTATAGATTTAAGTTATGTTCGTGAATCCTTATTACATTACCAAGTATAAAATGAGTTTTCCTTTAGTTTTAACAATCAATGATTAAATATGCAAGAAATTTAGAGAATCTTTTATATGTATTCGAGGTTCTTCATCAATAGAGAATCATCTATATCTGTTTAGAGATTCTTGGTCAATGGTATCCTTCAAAACATTTATATAAAAGTCTCTTGGTCATTATGATGACCAGACTGGTTTTAAAGCCACTTAGTGGGGCACTTGAAGTTTATCGTCATTCAGAAGGACATAGGTTATTCCAAAGTTGGGATCGAACCCATAAATGGGCTACCTACGTATCCTTTGTTTTGGAAAAGGAATCAGAACCCACGTATTTCGAGTGATGGAGTATGATGTTTATGATTGATGGCTCAAGGAAGAATGTCATAATTACTTTTACACTCTAAGCTCACGTGAGTCATGCTCGGTGTGAGAAACAAGAGGTATCGGTAAAAATTAGACAATTGTGCCATGAAAGATGCAATCATAAGAAATTGTTTGGGGCTTAGGTATGTATGACTGCCCAGATAGATGAAGGTTTAGGATTCACTTTTAGGGAGAAAATCCAGGAACAGGGTCCATAAAGGTATATGTGCTTTATGGAGATTTGAATACTCTAATCTTGGGGCTTACTCCTAAGGAGGATGCCCAAGTTAGGAGGGGACTTATGACTAGGTTTTACTCCTGAAAAGGAAACCCAAATCAAGGGTAAATTAGGACTGGTTAAGAGAAATTTAAGAAGATTGGGGCTTACTCCTAAGGAGGATGCCCAAGGTTTATGACTGGGACTTATTCCTGAGAAGGAAGCCCAGGTTAAGGATTAAGGCTTGGGGCTTACTCCTAAAGAGGATGCCCAAGGTTTATGACTGGGACTTATTCCTGAGAAGGAAGCCCAGGTTAGGGATTAAGGCTTGGGGCTTACTCCTAAGGAGGATGCCCAAGGTTTATGACTGGGACTTATTCCTGAAAAGGAAGCCCAGGTTAGGGATTAAGGCTTGGGGCTTACTCCTAAGGAGGATGCCCAAGGTTTATGACTGGGACTTATTCCTGAAAAGGAAGCCCAGGTTAGGGATTAAGGTTTGGGGCTTACTCCTGAAGAGGATGCCCAAGGTTTATGACTGGGACTTATTCCTGAAAAGGAATCCCAGGTTAGGGATTAAGGTCTGGGGCTTACTCCTGAAGAGGATGCCCAAGGTTTATGACTGGGACTTATTCCTGAAAAGGAAGCCCAGGTTAGGGATTAAGGTCTGGGGCTTACTCCTGAAGAGGATGCCCATGTCGTGAGATTGGGATTGGGGCTTACTCCTAAGGAGGATGCCCAAGTTAAGGAATTAAGGTTTGGGGCTTACTCCTGAGGAGGATGCCCAAGTTTGGGAACTTTAAGAATTTGGGGCTTATTCCTAAGAAGGATTCCCAGATTAAAGAACTTATAACTGGGGATTATTCCTGAAAAGGAGACCCAGGTTGAGGATTCTCTCATCTTAAAGGATGATGTTGAATGAATGAACTCTCCATATTTAGTGACATAAGGATATTTAAATCACTAGGTTTTGAGAGATATTCCACAGAATTTCTTTTAGATAAGAAAGTCAAATCAAGAAATCATGCCATAAGTGGATTTGAAGAGTGTCTTGAAGACTAAATATTGAAAAGGAAAGGTGTGATGGCTTAAGAGGGGTGACATGGGCAAGATGGGCACCCAAAAAAGTAGGGGCGCGCAAGTATTGAAAGGCGCGCAAGTATTGAAAGGCGCGCAAGTATTGCGGCGGCGCGCAAGTATGGGTCGCGCAAGTATACTTGCGCGACATGAGGGGTACTTGCGCGATTCTCAATCGGAATTGAAATACTTGAGCGACTTCTTTTTAATCACTTTAGAATCCTCTTGAGGTTCTTCCAGAACATGGACGTACAAGTTATATTGAAGGAAATAAGTCGGCGCGCAAGTGTTTGATAAGTTTCAACACTTAGGCCTTCCTTCTTCTCTTTAGATCTTCCGTTCTAGGTAAAAAATTACCTTAGAAGTGTTCCGGAAGCTTTGAGAAGAGACTTGGGCGTCGGGAGCTTCAATCCGAGTTTCTGGAAAAAGATCCTCTCTCTCTGAAAAAAATCCTCTCGAATGGGGGGCCCACAGGGTCTATTTATAGGAAAAAGAAGACCCTGGGCGGTTACCGAGCGGTTACCGGGCGGTTATCACTTAGGTCGCGCAAGTCACTTGCACGACCATAAGGCGTCGCGCAAGTACTTGCACGACCACTAGGTGGCGCGCAAGTGTACTTGCGCGACCATGAGGGAACTTGCGCGACCAATGGGCAATGCTCTCCTTGTTCATCCCTTTGTCGATTTTTGATGTTTCTTCAAAGGATGAATCACTTTTTGCTTAGATATTCCCCTTTTCCGATCCTTAGATTCTGTGACGAAAAGGAGCATCAACAAAAGTCCCCTCTCAGAGTTGGATCCGGAAAGAATTGAGGATTTGACTCTGAGGAAATTGAATACATTCAAAGGAAAAGGGGGCGCGCAAGTCTTCAGGGCACAGAGGGCAGCGCGCAAGTGTGCTGGAACTTGACTTTTATTCCGAGTTCCTTTGTCTTTTGTGTGGGCAGTTTAAAGTCATGCACGCCGGACATAAAGGGGCTAATGTTTAAGGTCGAAATATCTTTGACCAAAATGGATTAAAATTGATTCAATTCCTTGACAGTTTATCTGAAAACAAATTACCATACTCAAGTATGAGAGAAAATATGTAAACTATGGCTTAAGAATATTTGAATCTGAGGAATGATATGAAAAAGAGCTAAAAGGCATTAGAAGAAGTAGTTTCCAAGAATGAAGTTACTATTATTTAACAAAACCTGTTAGGGGGTTGAAATATGCAGGGCCACCTATGGGAATTGGCTGCATGGTTAAATAAATAGCATCTTTTGGCTGACAAGTCTGTTATGTGGACTGTTTATGCAAGGCCACCTATGGGCACGTGCT
>CAUJRU010004042.1:0-25012 GCA_963277665.1 Viscum album | reverse complement strand
TTACCCAGTACTTGTAACACCCTGAGATTTTGTGAAAAATATTGTTTTTAAGTAATGTCTTTTGTTGTATGCTACACCAAAAGGAGATTGAAAAACACGCATCCCAGAATAGCCTTGCATTACATGCAATCTCGACCTTCCTCGATAGCGTGTTTAGTACGCAATACCGATTTTCACTAAACGAGATATTATTATAATATTATTATGAACTAGCCGTTATGAATAGTAATACCCACTTTTTGAAATATTATAAATTTTATCTTTCAAAATGGACTTCATTTTTAGATTCAGAATATCGAAATTAGCTTAGGGTGAAATTTTTGTACTTTTTGGATAACTTTCATATTCTGATGAATAGCGAAAATTAATAAATTTTAATTAAAAACAACTTTTTTAATCGAAAAAATTAATAGTGATAAATTATTAATTTTAGTGGTTTTAAAGTATATTTAGAATATATTTTTACAATTTAATATAATGTTGTTCATTGGATGTAATTTCACATTTAAACAAGACATAAACAAGTGTTAATCTTTTGATAGTTATTATCTCTTAAAAACACCTATTTGTTTTGACAATGGGAATTAATTTTTAAATTAATTATTGTAACTGATATGTTTTTAATTTGTTAAAATAGACATAATTTTTGAATTCATAATATCAAATATAGCTTAAGCCTATTTTTTGTTATTTTTCTAGAAACTTTCATTTTTTTGATTAATAGTGAAACCACGAAGTGGTAGTTAAAAAAATGAATTTTTCATAAAACTTAATTTTACTGCTTCTGTGAGTGGAATTTAGAAAATATGAGAGACACGATTAATATCAATGACTAAAATGTGGTTCAATGAGATGAATATAATTTTTGGTGAATAATAACTTTTTACTTTTTTTACCACGGTTAAAAGTAAATAGGGTAATTAAGGGTAAAAATGATATTATTATTACCCTAACACATGTCCTAATTCTATTGGATAAGTGTAATTCGGCCAAAAACATCCTTAGAAATAAAATATGACCATTTAGGCCCACTTGGATTAGATTAGGACATTTATTATTAATTTATTTAAAGAAGGGTTAAAATAGTTAAAATCAATGTTTAATAACTAAATCATTTTTAATATAAGGGTATACATAAGATAAATTAGACTATAAATATTCATTAGAAATATAAAAATATTTCCTACATAATGGTATTTTATTTGTAAATTTTAAACTAAAAATAATTTAATATATTTACTACACAATGATGATGCAATAATTATCTTATTAATGAAATATTGACATAATTGATGTTATAAATACCCAAATAAATGTAATTTGATACTTTTTATGAATTAAAGTAATTTTATAGGTTAATATGACATGTTAATATTGATTTAGTTAACTTTTTTCTAACTAATAATTATGTTATGATTTTCAAAAAAAATCAATTACCTAATAGTGTCAAAATTGACATCAAATAGTTTTTAAACCAAATATTATATTATTAATTGTTAATTTATTTCTAAAAATATAATTTTCGGCCAAATAACTTAGATAAGGTTATATATATTAATAATAAACAACTTGGGGTTGTTTTTGCATGTTATAGTACGTTTATTAACCTTATAGTGTAAGAAAACAAGAAGACACGGTAAAAGAAATATTATTTAACTTAAAGTTAAATCTAACTGATAAGGTTAAAATAGAAACCTAAACTTGTATAAACTCTATTGGATGATAGTATTTCGACCCATACCCACCTTAGCCTCAACATAACTCAATTTGGAGCTATTAAAAACCGAATATGACTTTATAATAAAATAATATTTTTAGTTTTTCCTAAGATGCCCCTCTCCTCCCTTATAAAAGAGAACCTCCTCCCTCTCTTCCTCACACCATTTTGAGCCTCGAAGCTCGGCCATCCCCTGCCAAATTTTCTTCTACTCTTCCATAGAAACATATTAGAGGTCCTGGTCTTCTTCAAAGACCAATTTTAGTGCCCTAAGAGGAGGTCTCAAAGAGGCGCTTCAAAGAAGAGGTAATGTCCGTTACCAATTCTTTCAACTTTATTTCTTCTTCCACTTCTTCTTCTTAGGTTTTTATCATTATGAAGTTATAACATCAGTATCACTCATATAATGATATGTTATTATAAGTATGAAAAAACCCTATTTCCCCATCTATTCATCCTACGGAAAAAGAAATCACTGCGCGTGCGTACGTACGGAATACCGTCTCCACACCGTGGTGTAATCTATTTTCCACCACCACATTACATGGATGGGTATAATGGTTTAAATAATAACTATATATTATTATTGTAAAGTGATATTTATTCTGTTATAGTATACATACACTCCAATAAATTTCCACAATCATGGGAATGATATCATCGCTCGTGCGTACGTACGGAATACTGTCTCCACGACGTGATGAGATTCACTCTCCATGATAACCATTCAAAATGATTATAAAGTATATATAATAAGTAATAATTAAATATATGACATAATAATTCTACTATATTTATGTATATATATATTTATGTCATCTACTTAGTTCCATTCAATTCAATAAGGAAATGAAAACAGCGTTCATGCGTACGTACGACCTACTGTCTCCATGGACGGTGTATTTCTTTCCATTTATAGATCTATTATATATTTGTATATTATGAATATATATTATATATAAATCATGTTTTAAATTCCGGATTTAAGTAACCAGGATCTATGTAATCATATGAATAATTACAATTAAAACACGAATGACAAATGACACGATTTTACCCAAAACACTACTTTAACATGAAAACGGGTAATATAAAGTCATAAGTGAACCATATTTGATATAATAACAATGAATATGATTCTGTATTAAGTAAATGAAATTATTTAAATCATTATATAGGGGGGTTGGATACGTCCGAAGAATATCAGACCTAAGGTAAGGGATAATTTTGCAAATCCAATTTTTATCTGAGATTGATTATTCGTAAGTATTTACTGGGGTTATTTCTATCATCCATGACCATGTTTGATAAAATTGTTTCGATGTCTGTTTAAAGTCCTTTTTAACCATTTTTGACTTTTACTACATGGTATGTAAGGAATCGTTTTTTTCAAGACAAGGTACTTTTTGACTTTTCTGAAAGAAGTATGAGGAGCATGTAATTTTTAACTTATACGTCGTGAACAGATTTTTACAGTTTAATAACGCCTCACTGTCATGAAGCTTACTCTACATGATTTTATAACTATTTAAAAAAAATACTTTTATTTTAAATGTGCATGGCATTTTTTGAAAAGAAAATGATTTTGATGAAGAAAGGATATTTTCCTCAAGAATTCATTTCAAATGTTTTATCAAAAAAATTTTCCATCTAACATGAAATTATTTCATATGTGTATGTTTCAAGTATAATGTCTCTATGATTTACATGGTTTCAATTTTCTTATGATGAAATGATATCCATTTGTTTTATACGGATTATGTTATGATGGGATGATGTTTATGAAACCCATTTCTATTCTTTGGGTTATGATGAATGATTTATGTTTATATTATGCCACAAGTAAGAATGATTTCACTATGAGATTGGTGGGACCAATATATACCTCCAATGAATTGGGTAAACATTTATATCTCATGAGATAGACATGGATGGAATGGTAAGTTAATCTGGTTCGGTGTTACAGGACTGAAACGAGGAGTGAACTCGATTCAGAAAGAGACTTTGTCCACTAAGTTGGTCTTGGCAGCAATTCCTTGGCTAATATGGAAATCATAACTTGGGCTGAATGGTTTCCACAATTACATGTTTTATTCCCATTATATTTTATCACGGTTGATGTTCTATTATGATATATTCCTTACATACTTCCACGATTTAGGTCGTTGCTCATGATTTTGATGTTTAAATTTCATGTTCAAGTTCTTGCTTCCAAATGTTTATGGATTGTTTTCTGTTATCTATGTTTCCCTTACTAACCATTTGAGCTCACCCTTTTTATGTTTTATTTGCCCCACGATATAAAGAAAGGTTATAAGTAAAGAAACAAAAAGGGGAAGATCATTATGGGAGTTGTCGAAGATATTTCAAAATGATTAGATGTTTATATTCCGAGTTTCCAAAGACACTAAACTATTATGGTCCTTGTGTGTTTTTCTTGTTATGTATTAAGTATTCCGAAAAACTAATGTAATGTCCATGTACGTCAAGCTTTGGGTCTCTACAATTGGAATCAGAGAAGAGGTTTAGTCAACCATTCGAAACTAGGATGCAAAAATGTTAGTGAGATCCCTAGAGATATTTCTAAGGTATGTCTTGGGATGTCCCTATAGATAAGTATACGTATAGGATATAGTCATAGAACTATGGCAACAATCTTAGAATTTAACCTAAGATGTTACATATTGACAGTACTACCCCTTTACTATGTTGTTTTCCCTAGCATTATTTTTTCCTCTCACACTATTCTTTTTTGGTTTTAGAAAATGGCTGGAAACAGGAAGATTCCCGATAATGGTGGATATGATGGACAATGGAATGACATTTTTCTTGAGAAACCAAATGAAATGGGATTTGGAAGTCCAAACATCGTTATTATGGCTAATCATCAATCTCAAAATATGATCAATAATCTCAACATTGGTATGTTTCCTGACTCAGATAATAAGAGAAATATGGAGTTTCATGATGATCATAGAGGAAAGAAAGTTAAATTTCCCTCATGTAAGTCATGTGGGAAGAGTCATCAAGGAGAATGTTTCAACAGAACTGGAAGATGCATTGGGTGTGGAAAATAAGGACACAAATCCAGTAAGTGAAAAGGAAATGGTTCAGTTAACATCAGGGATGAGGATAATGGTATTGCTACGACATCAAAAATGGTTAAATGTTTTACATGTTGAATGTACGGGCATTATGCAAACCAATTCCCTAAGGGAAAGTCTCATGAAGAGAATCTGTATGGTCGTATGGGTAGTATTTATGTTGATGATAATGAAGAGACTACAAATGATATGTGAGATGAATGAATTATTGAAGCTCGGTCAATGGATTAAGATGGTAGTGGAATGATTACATGTTTATCAAGTGTAATGTTGTATAAGAAATCTCATGGTACTATGGAATAAAGAGACATCTAAGGATTGTTACACGTTTGACTTTCCTTATGTTTTGAAAGTGTATGATGAATGGTACCAGTAACCATGAAAGGTTATTCAGATACTTTTGGAAGGTAGATGATATGCGCATAATGAAGGGATAAGGAGAAAATTAAACGTTTGATAGTATTCATGAGCTCATGACTGATATAAGGAGAAGGTTATATCATGGTTTGAGTATATAGAATTTTTGGATTTTAGTATGTGGAAAGAGTTAACTTTTAACAGCACTCATGTTTTCACTAAGATTCCATGGGTATTCATTTTTCAAGAGAATACATGATTAAGGACTTCGAATGTTTGGAATGTGACCAACAAGACATATCTTATGATATATGGGGATCAACGATGGTATTAACTTGCTTGTTATATGAAATCTCTGGTAATCGTCTTCACTATAATATGAGAATGGAC
Organism: Viscum album; assembly: GCA_963277665.1. Lineage (NCBI taxonomy): Eukaryota > Viridiplantae > Streptophyta > Magnoliopsida > Santalales > Viscaceae > Viscum > Viscum album. The sequence goes on along the minus strand of CAUJRU010004042.1, from coordinate 19,444 downwards.
TACAATATATTGGATAAGCCTAAAGATTGGAATTGACTATATTGGACATAAGTTAGTATTGTTTAAGGATAGAACTTTTTTCGATATTATTGATGGGATGTTATAGTAATGTAGTTTTAGAAAAAGGAAAACCTACAGGATGGGCGACAACCCATCACGTCGGACAAGGCTGTGGGAATCGAAACCACAACCGAAGTACGACTAGCCTTTATCGCCTACCACTGGTCTACAGGAAGTCACTGTTTAGTAGAAACTAGTTTTATTACATGAAGCAGTATGATATATGATTTATAAGTCCATTTTAGGAACCATATATGATTAATCTCACTATAGATCGACTTATGTATATTTAATACATTTTTCTAACCTTTAATTGAGACAGATGGTATGACCCGTCATCCTATCACATGATCTGCTAACACTTCATGAATAACAAATTCAAATTCATTTATTTAAGAGATGAAGTGGAAATTGTAAAAGACGCAAACAATAGTGAGATTTTACCAAAATAAATTAAGTATTTATTCTAATTCAAATTCTTCAATTTTAGGGAAATGATCTTGAAAACAAAAAATGTTTTCCAAGTGACCTTATATTTGATGAATCAGATGGTACCCAAGATCATCAAAAATTTAGGGCTTTGTGATTGTTGGCTTTTTCATAGCCATGTTCTCTACCACTCTCCATCAGAACATGATGGTTAGAGTTTTCTTCCATATCCATATTTTCACCTATGTTCTTCTACATGAAAACCCAGTGATTAGTTAATTTGGGTAAATGTTACGTTTCATACATTAATTTTTTTTAAAGACAAGTTTTGTTATTCCTTTTTACGATGTGAGTTTAAATTAAAGAAACTTTCGAGTAGTAAACCATTTATAACCCCGACGAATTTCGAGGGAAAAATTCATTTTAAGGGGGGTAGAATGTAACACACCGAGATTTTATGAAAAATATTCTTTTTAATTAATGTATTGTGTTGTACGCTACATTAAAAGGATCTTGCACAACACGCATCCCTGACTTGCCTTTCATTACATGCAATCGCGACCTTCCTCGATAGCGTCTGTAGTACGCAATACCGAGTTTCACCTAATGAGATATTATTATAATATTATTATGAACTAGCCATTATGAATAGTAATACCCATTTTTTGAAATTTTATAAATTTTATCTTTCAAAATGGACTTCATTATTGGATTCGGAATATCGAAATTAGCTTAGGGTGAAAATTTGGTACTTTTCGGATAACTTTCATATTCTGATGAATAGTGAAAATTACTAAGTTTTCATTAAAAACATCTTTTTTAATCGAAATAATTAATAGTGATAAATTATTAATGTTAGTGGTTTTACAATATATTTAGAATATATTTTTAAAAAATAATACAATTTTGGTCATTGGATGTAATTTCACATTTAAACCAGACATAAACAAGTGTCAATCTTTTGATAGTTATTATCTCTTAAGAACACGCTATTTGTTTTGACGATGGAAATGAATTTTTAAATTAATTAATGTAACTAATATGTTTTTAATTTTGTAAAATAGACATCATTTTTGAATTCATAATATCAAATATAGATTAGGCCTAATTTTTGATATTTTTCTGGAAACTTTCATTTTTTGATGAATAGTGAAACCACTAAGTGGTAGTTAAAAAAATGAATTTTTCATAAAACATAATTTTACCGCTATTGTGAGTGGAATTTCGAAAATCCGAAAGACACAGTTAATATCAAGGACTAAAATGTGGTAAAATGAGATGAAAATAATTTTTGGTGAATAGTAACTTTTTACTTTTGTTTACCACGGTTAAAAGTAAATAGGGTAATTAAGGGTAAAAATGATATTATTATTACCCTAACACATGTCTTAATTCTATTGGATAAGTGTAATTCGGCCCAAAACAACCTTATGAATAAAATATGACCATTTATGCCCACTTGGATTAGATTAGGACATTTATTATTAATTTATTTAAAGAAGGGTTAAAATAGTTAAAATCAAAGTTTAATAACTAAATCATTTTTAATATTGGGTTATACATAAGATAAATTTGACAATAAATATTCATTAGAAATATAAAAAGATTTCCTACATAATGAAATTTTATTTTTAATTTTTAAACGTAAAATAAATTAATTTATTTATGACACAATGATGATGCATTAATTATCTTATTAATGAAATATTGACATAATTGATGTTATAAATACCCAAATAAATGTAAATTGATACTTGTTATGAATTACACTAATTTTCTTGGTTAATATGACATGTGAGTATTGTTTTAGTTAACATCTTTTGAACTAATAAATAAGTTATGATTTTCAAAAAAAATCAATTACCAAATAGTCTCAAAATTTACATCAAATAGTTTTTAAAACAAATATTATATTATTAATTGATATTTTATTCCTAAAAATCCATGGATCGGCCAAATTACTTAGATAAGGTTATATATATTAATAATAAACAACTTGGGATTCGTTTGTCTTGTTATAGTAAGTTTATTAAGCTTATAGTGTTAGAAAACAAGAAGACACAGTAAAATAAAAATTATTTAACTTAAAGTTAAATCTAAATGATAAGGATAAAATAGAAACCTAAACGTTTATAAATTCTATTGGATGATAGGATTTCGACCCATCCCCACCTTATCTTCCAAATAACTTAATTTGGGGCTATTAAAAACCGAATATGACTTTATAATAAAATAATATGTTTAGTTTTTCCAAAAATGCCTCTCTCCTTCCTTATAAAAGGGCACCTCCTCCCTCTCTTCCTCGCACCATTTTGAGCCTTGAAGCTTGGCCAAACCCTGAAAAATTCTCTTCTCTGCTGTCCAAGAAACATCTCAGAGGTCCTGGTCTTCTTCAAAGACACATTTTAGTACCCTAAGAGGTGGTCTCAAAGAGGCGCTTCAAAGAAGAGGTAATGTTCTTTACCGATTCTTTCAACTTTATTTCTTCTTCCACTTCTTCTTCTTAGGGTTTTTCATTATGAAGTAATAACATCAGTATCAATAATAAACTGGTATTTTATTATATGTATTAAACAACCTTATTTCACCATCTATCCATCCTACGGAAAACGAAATCACCGCGCTTGCGTACGTACGAAATACCATCTCCACACCATGGTATAATCTATTTTCCACCACCAAATTACTTGGATGGGTATAATGGTGTAAATAATAACTATATATGATTATTGTAATGTGATATTGATTCTGCTATATTGTACATACACTCTAATAAAATTCCATGATCATGGGAAAGATATCATCGCTCGTGCGTACGTACGGAATACCGTCTCCATGACGCGATGAGATTCACTCTCCATGATAACCATTCAAGAATGATTATAAAGTATATATAATAAGTAATCATGAAATATATGACATAATAATTCTACTTGATTTATATATATATATATATATATATATTTATTTCATCTACTTAGTTTCATTCAATTCAATAAGGAAACGAAAACAACGTTCATGCGTACGTACGACCTACCGTCTCCACGAATGGTGTATTTCATTCCATTTATTGATCTATTATATATATGTATATTCTTAATATATATTATATATAAATCATTTTTAAATTCTGGATGTAAGTAACCATGATCTATGTAATCATATGAATAATTACAATTTAAAACACGAACGACAAATTAAACGATTTTACCCAAAACGCTACTTTAACATGAAAATGGGTAATATAAAGTCATAAGTGAACCATATATGATATAATAACAATGAATATGATTCTGTAATATGTCAATGACATTATTTAAATCATTATACAGGAAGGTTGGATACGTACGAAGCATATCGGACCTAAGGTAAGGGATAATTTTTCAAATCTCATTTTTATCTGAGATTGCTTATTCGTAAGTATTTACTGGGGTTATTTCTATCATCCATGTCCATATTTTATAAAAGTGTTTTCATGTATGTTTAAAGTCCCTTTTAACCATTTTTTACTTTTAATACATGGTTTGTAAGGAATCTTTTTTTACCATACTAGGTAATTATTGACATTTCCGACAAAAGTACGGGGAGAATGTTATTTTTATCTTATACGGCGTGAACGGATTTTTACGGTTTAATAACACCTCATTTTCATGAAGCTTACTCTACATAATTTTATTACTATTTTCAATAAAATACTTTTATTTTAAAAGTGCATGGAATTTTTTGAAAAGAAAATGATTTTGATGAAGAAAGGATATTTTCCTCAAGAATTCATTTCAAATGTTTTATCAATACCATTTTCCATCTAATATGACATTATTTCATATGTGTATGTTTAAATTATAATGTCTCTATGATTTACATGGTTTCAATTTTCTAATGATTAAATGATATCCATTTGTTTTATATAGATTATGTTATTATGGGATGATGTTTATGAAACCCATTTCTATTATTTGGGTTATGATGAATGATTTATGCTTATATTGTCGCACAAGTAAGAATGATTTCACTATGAGATGGGTAAGACCTATATCTACCTCCAATTAATTGGGTAAAGATTTATATCTCATGAGATAAACATGTTCGGAACGGTAAGTTAATCCGGTTCAGTGTTACAGGACTGAAACGAGGAGTGAACTCAATTCAGAAAGGGACATTGTCCACTAAGATGGTCTTGGCAGCAATGCCTTAGCTACTATGGAAATCATAACATGTGCTGAATGGTTGCCACCATTACATGTTTTATTCCCATTATATTTTATCACGTTTGATGTTTGATTATGATATATTCCTTATGTACTTCCACGATTTATGTCTTTGCTCAAGATTTTGATGTTTAAATTTCATTTTCAAGTTCTTGCTTCGAAATGTTTATGGATAATTTTATGTTATCTATGTTTTCCATTACTGAGCATTCAAACTCACCCTTTTTATGGTTATTTGCCTGAGGAAATAAAGAACGTTTTTAGGTAAGGAAACAAAAAGGGGAATATCATTATGGGATTTGTTGAAGATATTTCAACATGATTAGAAGTTTATATTCTGAGTTTCCAAAGACACTAAACTATTACGGTCCTTGTGTGTCCTTTTTTTGTTATGTATTATGTATTCCGCAAAAGTAATGTAATTTCCATGTACGTCAAGATTTGGGTCTGTATAATACTCTCTCAAGGATATTTTGTATTTCCTAGAACTACTAGTATTACCATAAGTCCAAAACCAAAGGCCTTAAAATGGATATCACAGAGAAGAGATCAATAAGTAAACATCCTCTTTTGTTTTCATTCTTTTCTTTCATTTTTTGTTATTATTTTTAATTTCCATTGGCTTATGTTGGGATATTTCCTTAAATATACCCCTTACTACCCATATTATTTAGGAATGATTAAGTACTCCATTTCTCTATTAAAATATTTTATGAAATTTCAAGCAACGTCGTTAGGCTGCTAAATTTTTGTAATGGATTTACCAACATTTATTTTATTTTTAGATTCGATTATTCTCATTTTCTTTCTTCAAAATACCTTTTCCAAGAAGAATAAATGATCCAGTAACTTATATATTCTATATTTCATAATTTTTATGGAATACTGATGATTATATTTCTTCTCCTCTCCCATTTATTCAAGAAATTAAAACATCATATGTGATGTGTCGATTTACCGACATCATGGATGATGTGATTTCAAATTGAATTACTTTATTCAAGACTGGTCATGGAAGAATTTTTATGGTTGAACTAGATTATAATTTATTTATTATATCTTATATAAGGTTCTATAATCATTTTATGAACATGTTATTAATTTATAAGACAAATCTGTTCATTACAATCGAATAATTGCGAAAATGACCTAAACAAATATCAATAATGATTTAACATATGAATTATCCTCATGTCAGAATTAAAAATGATAAATGGTATAATTTATGTTTCATGAAATATGTAAATACCATTCCATTCCAATTTTATATTTTTACTTCTATGTGAAAATTACATCCATCACGAACCGATCATGGAAAACATTTAAAGAACTAAACCAAAACAATGCAAGGAACAAAATACTAATAATTAAATATTGAAATGATGTAATAAAATGATCTTATAAGTTATTATAAAGATGGATATTTTTATGTAAGATATTAATAACAATCTTTTAACCATTATATAGGAGCTTTAAATTAGTTTTAAGTAAGACAAACCCGACGTAAGGGAATTTATAACCCAATTTCTATCCTTTGGGTTAACCTTATACTTCATTATTTAGGTGGTATGTAAATTGATTTCATGATGAATTATTATTATATTATTTTCAATTATGTGTATTTACCGATTATATACATATTCAATCCACTCTATTATGTTTCAATACAATTATTTTATGTTTATAAGGTACCTTTCTATTAAAATAATCTTTTAAAATTCCGTTTAACAAAATTCAAAAGCAATGTGTTTATGAAATTATTCATGTTGCATGATTATGTTCCAGTTCATAAGAATTTTTTTATGATAAATGGTGGGAACTATATATCCCTCCAATGTATTTGGTATGAATAAGTTGGAGGTTGGACGTATGGTTACTCCATGTGTAATTTTGATGGTTACACACATTGTAAGGTAGCCGTGAGAGTTACAAATTATAAGGTAGCCAAGTGGGTTAGAAGATTATGTATGTAATTCCCTAATATAACTATATGGTTCTATTAATGTTCTTATTTATTGTGGGAATCTTTATTAAATTCCATGTTTCAAAAATTATTTATATATGGGTGACAAGTTTGTCTTTTGAAAATGATTTTATCTGTTACAAGTATTCATGGACTACTATTCTCCTTCCTTTTTTTATCCAATACTAAGATTATTGTGATCATCCAATGTTTTTAAATTATTTTCATAGGTTATAAGGATGTGTAAGAAAAAGAAGGAAGCGAAGTTAAATGTTTTAGGAACTATCAATGAATTCATGTTTTATTTGAATGTATTATATTTTGAAAGAAAAGAATATTTTTATTATAGTATCCACTCTATAGTAATGTGTAATGTTATGAATGTGTTATATCCCTTTTCTCTAAAGCTAAAAACATGAACAGATCCTCAATGTGAAAGGAAGTTATTTCTTGCTAAATTATATATTATTAAATGTTATAAGTTTAGGTTCTTATACTTACCGAACTTGTAAAGCCTCCCCGTAATCCATCAGAAGATGTGGGTTCAAATATGAGTAGGGATAAATTTCAGATGGCTGGCAGTGACACATGCATGACACAGGTAGGTGGTGACGTAAGAATAATGTAGGAAAATGGTGAAGCACACATCACGCAAGCATGATATTATACTAGGACTTTAGGCCAGTTTGGGGCCTTCAGTCCATGTAGTGGGTTTCATTCGCACTTGGCCATTGGGCTGAGTACTGAATAAATATGGCTTGATGGGTGGATTATCCCTTATGGGGGACTATGGCAAGCCTTTCTAGCCTGTGTGTGTAGATTATATATGTTTAATGTAATTTTAACCCCAAGAACCAAATATATAAATATATAATATTTATTAGAAAATTATACCTTTGGATTCATTATATCATATATTTATTGTTTATATTTAATTTGATATGGGATATGATAACGTCGCCCATGTGTATGGTAGATTACCACCTCACCATGAAATTGGATTCATATTTCAATTATGCTTAACATGAAAGCAGATAAGGATACTTTTTTGATTATATGTGATATACATTCCCAAATTATTATATCAGTAACATATTTATCATTTCTAAAATATAATATATAATTTTCATTCTTACCTTTTCAATCACTGAATGTTTATAATGTCATTTGTGTATGTGTGGACTACCTCCTTCACAAAGTGAAGTGAATCACTTTTCATTACCACACCATATATATTATATTTATAAATATATTTAATCAAATAATATTTTATTTCTGATATTATAGTCATTTTGGAAGGGAAAAATTTTAAATAAATTATTTTCATAATATTAATTAAAAATAGAAACATTACTCATGTGTACGTACCGCTTACCATCTCTAGTATTGTAATGTTGTTCATATTTCATAATTTTATTTCATGATTGGTCTAAATATTACATTTTTTGTACTAATTTGATTATATTCACATGAATTAAATTGTTCATATTTCTAAATAATGAACTCTTTTACCATAGTCAACCTACCAAACTTATTTTGGACACACAATCCAAATATCATTAAAATATATAAAATAAATTTAATTGATTAAGTAATCATATATAACTAGTAATAAATGAAAAAAATGGAATAATAAAATTCAAATTTTTTCTTAAGAATGTAAATAATTACCATAATATTATTATTCAAGAAGATAAATAATGTATGTGATGATTCAGACTCAAGGTATGGGTTTCTCGTCCCACTTTTAGTTTTGTGACAAAAACACTATAGTCACTACTTCTTTCATTTGTGTGGTGTTTATACATTTCTTTTTTATAACGTGAATTATTTAATTTTTATGGTATTTATAGTTTCATTTAATTTTATTTTATTCATTGGTATTATGATTCAAAATTCAACAAATTGGTATGGGTTTATTTCACAATCTCATCATTATTCAGAATTTTATTTAAGTATACCTTTGGGTAATTATTTTATATTTATATATTAAAATAATTTTATATTCTTGTTATATTGTTATTAATGAACTTTTTCAAGTATAATTACCATTTTTATTCTCTTTTTGACTTAAAATGATGAAGAAAATGTTTTTAATAAAATGCGACTTTCCTTATCTCTTCATTCTGAAATCCTTTTTCATTAAACCCCATGTTTTATAAAAAAAATTTAAAAATGTTTTATCATTTTAAAAATAATTTTTAAATAATTTTTTACCCACTATTAATTTTTATATGTTTTTTAATGAATTTTCATGTCTATTTCAAAATAATTTCCATTTTCCTTTTATCAAAAAAGGTAAAGAGACTTTATTTTAATATACTAAGAATGTATAGAATTTATTAACATCTAGAAATTTAATTGTTTTAAAACATCCTTTATATGTTTCTAAAGGTATTTTAAAATAACTTTTTTTTAAAATTATTTTTTAACCATTTAGTTTTAAAAAATTATTTTTAAAATGAAAGGAATATTTTCTTAAAGAATGTTTTTAAATATATATTTTTGGTATTTCTAATCAGTAATTACATAATCCCTTTAGTGTACATATGGTCCACTAGGTATTTGTTGTATTTATATCATCATTATTATTTATTTGGATGATTTATGATCATTTTAATTTATTATGTAAAATTTCATTACCATTCACCATATTACTCTATATGGTTTAGTATTAAGTTTAATTGATTTTGGTATGTATTAACATTTTATATGTAAGTTTTTTAATATGATTTATTTATGTTGATAATGTTTCACCCCTTTAATACAAGAGGTGAATCAGACTTAGTATGTTGTGTTCGAGGTCGATAATATCCCCTCAATACATTGATAGGTCTCATGAGGAAATCTAGATTTAGTTTAGGCTAAGGCCTTTCCCATTTCTATATATGTCTTCTCACAAGGCCTTGAAACTATTATATGTCTTTCAAATATAACTCTACAGTATGATTTAGATGTCCAATATTATACATTAAAACATTGTGAATTCAGTTATTGAAATTCCACGTAATTATTTGATTAGTTGAAATATCCATGGATATGTTTTCATTATCATGTGAATATTTATATTGCATTATTTGATCATCATTTAGTCATTGTATATTATTCTCATGTTATTGGTAAAATAGAATGTGATTGATTTATTTACCATTCTATGTTGATTATTCCATATTTATTCATAGCTTATGGTGATATATTTCCCATACAAAACATCCTATCTCACCAATTTATTATGTTTTACTTTTATTAGGATACTATGATGTGTTTTGTGATTGATATGTAGGGATATGCTATGAGGATTGATGTAATTCTCAATTTAAATCATTTCTTATTTTATATTTTAAAATGTAATGTGAATTTTATGTATGTATATAATTTACTATGACTACTAAACTAGTTGATTCTTCATAATTTGATTCCTTTTATCATATTCTAGTGAAATAAATTACACACCATCTTTCTAATACTGGGTTCGGGGGTGTTGCAATTGGTATTAGAAGAAATTTAGTAGAAATATTGTGAACTAGATTTAGAAACTCATAGATTTGGGAACATGAACCTATGATAGAATTTAAGAATTAGTATAAAAGAACATCATATAGTTTTATTAAGGAAGATATTATGTATGTTTTTCTAGAAAATATATCCCTTTCGGGATAATACAATAATATGTGGTTCTAGTATAGATATACCTAGGGGTAATAACTCTGAAAAGGGAACATTGGGCATGACTCGGTCATCACCTGGTGCATGACAACGTAACATAATAAGAACCCAGTTTTACACTCTTAGGGGATATAATTAGGTTAATTCATATTTTCTTTACAAACCATTTTGAATGATTTGAAATTAAATGTATCCCCAAAGAAATCATTTTTGTGATTATGAGATTAGAAATCCATAAATGTTTTAATTTATGTTTAGTATTTCCATAGTTTCTTTATTATACATATGATTCATAATTATATGATCTAATCTAGTGTCTTATATAATTTAAAAATGTAACTTAGTGGAAGGAATGGGAACCAAATCAATGCACTTAATACAAATATTAATAATGATCATTTCCTTGATGGTCTTAGGGAAATATTTCAAGGGAACTAGTACCCCAAACATTATAATCATATGAGGATATAAAATCATGTGATAAAACAATATATAAATAATTCAATTACTGTTATGTGTCAAAAGTGAATAAATAGAATAAGAGTTCTGTTGGTAAAAGGTTGGATAAATTGAATAAGGGGTTGAAGGATTTTCCCACATGCGATAATTTTGGAAAGAAATGCATTGGTAGTTTCTTAAAGAGAATGGAGGTTTTATTAAAATTTAGAGAGAAATGAAACAATTATTATGATTTCATGGTAAAGAAAAATTTTCAAATTATCAATGATTAATCTTTAGGGATATATGGAAATGAAAAAATGAATATCGAACTAATGAAGAAAATATAACTCAAAATAAGCTACAGTGTTACGGTCAATATTTTATTACTACCATACACAAAGTTGATGATTAATGTGCTTCTGTTTGGATTCAAAAAAATCATTTTATTATTTTATAAATGATATCATTTTTATAAGAATTATAAAATTTATAAGGATTATACTATAATAAATTTTGATTATGGATTTGGAAGAGGATATTAAACGGTACCGATGACCAAGAAAAATGATTCAGTAGAAGGATATGATTCTTTTAAAACAATTGATTGATGGGAAATATAACCCCTAATTTGTTCTAGATGAAGACACATTAAATTTTGGATATGATATGATTGATATAGATAATGTAAATTACATAGAATTAAATCCTTGGAATGGATTGATGATTTTTTGGCAATGTGTTTTATGCTCTCATTGATGGAGATAAAATCATTTTTTGGATTTAAGGAATATATATAGAAATATGTGTTTTATTTAAGGAATAAGAAATAATGTATTTTTCAATAAGGTTTTATCATAATTCATGGCATTTCCATGTTTCATGAAAATACTATATGAAGGAATTCAAATGTTTGGTATGTGATGATTAAGAGATATTTCTTGTTGTTTGGGGGATTAATGATAATTTCATTTTGTAAATTTAGTAAACTATTTTATAATGTCTTTTTTGTTAATATTTTGGATTACTTATATAGTAAACCATTTATCGAATGGGTTTAGTTGAACTTTGGATATGGTTTTACAGGTTAATGTATTACTTCACCATATGATAATTTATGCAAATTGGATAACTTGTAATAACCATTTTGTATTAACAATAACTAGGGATTAAATAAATTACTTATCATCCTATTATGAATAATAAAATCCCTTTAAATTGAATTTTAATTCTTTAGGAATAAATAAATTCACTTCTAGATATTCATTTCATGGATTAAGTGATGAATTGGAAATTGTTCAAAGCAAAAAAAAATGATGAAATTGTTCCTATGAAATAAAAAGATATTAAGTAATTATATTTTTATATATTCTTAGTATAGATGGTAAATGAATTAGTTATGTATAGGTAAAGGATAATAAAACATAATTTTATCATAATACCTTCATTTATATTGAACTAGTTTCATTTTAAAGCATAATTTTTTTATGGTTTTGTGGTTATTAAAATTCCATTTATCATTTACAATCTCATGATCAGTGCCTTACATCACTCCCTATAATTATATATAATATTCATTGATGTTCATATCATTAATTTCAGCCAATGTCATCCAACATAGAAACCTAGTTATATGTTATTACATATGATATTTTGTATTTACCTTGTATCTTTTCAAGAGGATGTTTCATTCACCCTTCTCAAGATGTCGGATTTTAATAGTGGTATTTTCCATAGAAACCCCATTGATTACCAAGATAATTTCAGGGGTAGAATGTAACACATGGTGATTATAAAATACAAACATCAAATTTTTTAGAGTGCATGACATGAAGAACCAAGCATAAAAGGTAATATAAAATCCTGATTCATTATTATATATTTTATTTTTAATGAAATTCAAGTATTTCAATTCACGAAACCTTGGGTTTGAACGAAACATGAGACTCTATTAAAATATTACTTTTTAAACACTACCATTATAGCATAGAAATTAAATTAAAAGTTATAAAAAGTCCTAAATATATTATGAAAATTATATGGTTTACAACTTTATAAAATAAATAAAATATATATCTATTTTTATAGATAAAATTAGAACCATTTGAATGAAAATAAATGTTTTCTGAAAACCTGTATTGTTCTAAAATGTGGTTTAGTCATCTAATGTGAAAATAATTTATAAATAAAATTCTAATATTATAGTATTTATTTTAAAAAATAAAATTAATCTTTTAAATAATAATTTCAATATTATATTAGGGATAATTTTTTGGATTTTTCCGAAATGTTTAATTTTTTGATGAATAGTGAAAATTATTGAATCTAAATTGAAAACATACTTTTTTTTAAATAATTAATAATGTTAGATAATATCTTAAATTTTTAAATTAAAATTAATCAATTATATATCTATTAATACTATTTAGTTCATTTTGAAAATTTTAATATTTTATATTGATATAAAAACATTACAAACCTTTGAATATTCTCTCTTTTAAAAAGTCACTTTTTCGGTCTCAGTTGTGGTATTGTATTAAAATTAAATTCATCCACTTCTTTGAATGGGATTTGAAAAAGTTGATTTTATATTTGGAATCATCAAAATTTATATGACTTAATAAGTTAAAATTTATTTGTGAAGATAATTAATTGGGAAAAAAATAAAAATTTATTATCGTTGTTAAGGTACAATGGAATTACTATGGTATTGAAATAAAACTATAAAAGTAAAAATGACATAAAACATATAAAAAATTATATTATTATCTTATTTTGACCTTATATTTTCTAATTAATTATTATACTTCATTTTGGACCCTTTTGGAATGTGAAAACATGGGTACATTTTTTCATTTCAAAAATTACAAGTGTGCCACTCACTACACTTATAAATGTCCACCATCAATCCTATATTATTTAAAAAATAAAAACCATATAGTTAATCAATAACTATGAAAATAACAACCAATATTACATACGCTCATCTTATAATCCTTTTTTGGTCAAAATTACCTTCTTGGAATACATTATGTACAATCCTAAAGATGTTGTTCAAGAAGTGGTAACATTATCAACTATGTTATTTTTCACTTATTTCATATTAAACATCCTCAAAATATTCTATAGTTATTATTAAATAATAATAAAATGTGTCTTTATAAATACTTATATTTTATTATGTTTTATTCATCACCAAAAACCATCCCCACATTCATCAAATGTGTTACAAAATCACCATTCATTTGTACGGAGGACTACCGCCTCCCAAATCGATGTCATTCATTTTTCCATTAACACCCCCATGGTTAGTTATGATGATAGATACAAAGAATATGTGAGTTATTTATAATATAATCATACCTATAGATTCATTATATCATATGTATCTTTTTACCTTCCGTTCTGTAGGTCACACGATAATGCTACTCATGTGTAACAGATACATAGATATAATTCAAATTTACATTACCACCTTTTAATAACACATTACATTGGAGGTGATAAGGTTAAATTTAATTATTATATGTCATATTAATGAAATAATTATTAAATTAATGTAATATTTATAATTATAAAAAGATAATATATCATTTTCCTCTTATAGTTTCACTCCCTCAATGATGATAAAGTCATTTATATACATGTGAACTACTGTCTTCACAAAGAGTTGTGACTCTCTATTCCCCACAACACCACATCGATGCTATATGTTGGTATATTTAAATAAATAAAATTTTCATTGTGATGTTATGGTTTTTTATATTGGAAAATAATACTTACCTTATTTCAATAATGATCATTGAAAAATTGAAATGTTAATCATGCGTACATACAACCTACCCTATCTAGGATTGTAATGTTGTTCATTTTTCATAACCATATTCCATGATTGGTTTTAGATGTAAAATTTATGTTTAAATATGATAATTATTTCAAGATAATTATTCTATATATTTTTAAATAATGCATTCTTTTACCATTATCAATATACCAAAGTCATTTTTGACCCAAAATCCAAATGTCATTAAAACATCCGACATAGACTTAATTGATTATATAATCATATATAACATGGTAATAAGTTAAATAATATAAATAATAAAAACTATATTAATTAATAAAATAATTAACATAAGTTTATTATTCAATAAGATAAATAATGTATGAGATGATTCAAACTCAAGGTATGAGGTTCTCACCTCACTTTTACTCCCATTATACCTATTCCATATTAACCTCTTACTTATTTTATTAGGTGTGTATACAAACCTTTTTCATGTTATAACATGAATTCATTTATATACTTGATATTTAAATTTTAATTTAATGATATTTATTTTATGGTTCTTATGATTCAAAATATACAAAAGTGTTAATGGTTTATTTCATAATCTCATCGTTATCAAGGATTATTTTTTGATTAGGTCCCTGTTTGAGGAATTATTTGATACTTATATATTAAAATAAATATATTTTATTATCCATAATTATTGATAATAAATTTAAATTAATAGTATCATTTTTTATTCATTAGTACTTAAAATTACAAAAATTCTAATTAAATCTGATTTTTTTCCCTTCGATTGGAAATTCTTTTTCATCAACACCAATATTTTATAAAAATATTTCCAAAAATGGTTTTAAAAATTATACAATTGATATATTAAATTTAATTTTACCCACTTTTACTTTTTTTAAAATTTTTTTAAAGTAATATTATTTTATATTTCTAAATAATTCTTATTTGGATTTTAATGAAAAATTGGAAAAAAATATTCGTTTTAATATGTGTGGAATGTATGAAATTTCTTGTCATCATGAACACTACATGATTTAAAACATCCTTTATATGTTAAAATGGTAATTTTCAAATATAATTTTTTTCAATATGTTTTTTGAACATTTTATTTTAAACTATTATTTTCAAAATGAAAAGGATGTTTTTATTTAGAATTTGTTTAAACAAATTTTTTGGTATTTTTATTAATTAATGAAATCTACCATGTATTGTAAGTATTATACATTGGAGATTTTTTTATTTAGATCATCCTTTTTCTTCATTTGGATGATTTATGATTAGTTTAATTAAGGATGTATAATTCCATTTCCATTTACCATATTACACTAGATAGTTCATGGTTATATTTATTTGATAGGGGAAAGAATTAACATTTTGCATATTAATTTTTCAATATGAATGTTTATGTTTATTGTTTTTCTCACCATTCATATGAGGAATGAATTATACTTAGTATGCGATGGGAATGAACCTCTATATCAAAATGATGCAATTTTAGGTATCATGAGACAAACTAAATTCAGTATTGGTTGATGCCTTACCCATTTTTATAGATGTATTAAAACAAGGCCTATGTGATGTTATATGTCTTTGTACATGACCCCAAAATTATGTTCAAGTCATCAAAAAATTTATATTCCATCATTATGAATTCATTTATTGATATTATATGTGATAATTGAATTATTTGAAATATACATGGTTAATTTTTAATGATCATGTGACAATTTATATATAATTATTTGATCGTTATTTATTCCATATATATGCCCATGTAATTGGTTAAATGGAATGTCATTAAGTAGTTTTACTTTCTATATTTATTACTTGTTATTTATTCATATTTTTTGTTGTACTTTTACCCTTATTTGGATTCAAATCTCACTTGTTTCTCTGGTTTTATTTTCCCTAGAGTACCAGGAAGTGTTATCTGATTGACATGCTGGGATGTTCTATGAGGAATAATGGAATTATTAATTAAAATTATTTTTTATTTTATGTTTTATAATGTAGTGTAAATTTCATTTTTATATCTACTTCTCCACAATTACTAAACTATTTGGTTCTTTGGGATGTGGTTCATTTAATCTTACACCAATGTAATTATGTAGACATACACTACAGGTTACTAGGGTAGGGATATATAGTGTTACATTATACCCCCTTAAAATAAATTTCTTTCTTCTAATTATAAATATTGGTAAAAAACAACTAAGGAAAAATGTTTCTAATTATATATTTTGGTTCCCACATAGCATCCTCAAGCCTCTGGTTTCACCAAAAAACATTGACTAGGTGAGTGGTATTATTTAATATAACATTAAATGTATGATCAATAATCTACACTAGTTATTTTTCATATGAATGATCATCCTTCATTGAGAGTTCAGAAGATGTGATAAATCATCTCTGTACATCCTTGGGAGATATTCATGGAACATATCCTAAACCTATGACCTGTTTGGTAGAAGTTCCAAGTGATAATATATTTTCCTTATATATTCAATAATTTCAATGGGATAGATATATATAGAGCTTAGTTTTTCCTTCATTCTGAATATCAATACCTTCTTCCATGGGAAAATTCTCATAAAATAATTCCCACTAACATCAAATTCCAGATCATATCGATGATTATCAATATAAGTTCCCTATTAACATTGTGTTTCCCATATGTGTTGTTGTAATTGATCTAACCAAATTTTTCATTTATTCATCTCGTTTTTTTTCAATAAATTTATTTGTCAAACATCATTTTATCTTATTGTATCCTCACACATTTTTCCAAATAGGTCATCATATGGAAAAATTTTAATGCTTCACGATAAATAATTTTTGTAAGAAAACATAGGTAGAGAAATGTGTTAATCCCAAATACCTTTTAAATCTGTAGTATAATATTTTATCATATCCTACATACTTTTAATTTTTCTCCCATACTAACCATTTATCTAATGATGATATGAAATGTCTAATCTCTTCTCTATATTAAGAGTTTGAAGAAGAAAACACCAAAAAATCAAGTTAAACCTTGGATCGCATTCTGAGATAATGGAATGTGGTACTCTATACAACCTTACTACATCATTAATGTATATACTATAACGGTAATCTAGAGATAAATATTCTTTGATAGTAATGTAGTTTGTTGACTTTGTAAGTCAACCAGCTACAACTGATATAAAATTTTTCCCTTCAGATGTTTTGGGGAGTTCAATGACAAAAAACATGGTAATGTTTTACCATATCGTTTATAATATATATAATGGTTTTACAACCCCTTTAAATATGTGTCTCTTATCCTTAAACATGTGATATACCAAACATCTAGATATGTTATTAGTAATATCTATCTTTAATCCATTTCACCAAAAATACTATTTCAAATATCTATACATCTTTTTACTTTTAGGATGAATAAAGAACGAATAACTAAGATCCTCCACTAACAAATCCTTCAAATATGATATGGATGGAAAACATAAAAAAATTGAAACTTATAATTTCATCATAATAAAGGTTAAACTCATGAACATTTCACACCATCTAATAAAACATTATATTGTCCTTCTACGACTCATTAATTTTAACTTGGATAGATGGTTGAACACTCATTTGGGAAAGATAATATTTATCTCCTTACTCAAATATTTCCATACATATTCTTTTCAAATATAAAAAATTCAATATTTTATATCCTTATTAGGGAAAAGTTAACATCGTCCTTTTGGCTCAAAGCATCATCCAACTTGTTTTATTTCCCAAGATAGTAACATAATAAGCAGTCATAATATTTGATCAGCTCTAACCATATTATTTTTTACAATATCAAATCCTTCTATGAGAATATATCATTTAATAATTTGTGATTATTATATATATATAACTTTTCTCTATAAGGATAATTCCTTTATATCATTAAAGAAATGGTTTCCAAATCTAAATCCAAATCATGAGTTCGGTAATTCAACTCATGAACCTTTAATTATTGTGAGGTATAAGATATAACTATGTTATTATACATAAAAAAATAACTCCAATACATTCTTTGATGAATTACTATAGATTATAAAACCTTCTTTACTATAGGGTAAAGTAGGAATAGTTGCAAAATATTATCTTCTTTCCTGTTCATTGAAATTTTTTTCACATTCATCTAACCAAAAGAACTTAGATACCTTCCAAGCTAACATGGTGAGTGGATTAGATACTCACAACAAATTCCATGTAAAACTTTAATAATATCCTATCAAAATAAGATAACTTAAAATATCAATATTCGTGGTTAGTCTACGACAACATTCAATGACCTCTATCATTGATTGATCCCCTGATATCCCCTCTCTTCATATTATATAACTCAAAAATAATACCATTTATATCAAAAAATATCAATTTTTAAAGTCATCATATATTTTTTCCTTAATTAAAATCTGTAATACAATTATAAAGTGATCATCATGATCTTTATTTCACATTGAATAAATAAGAATACCATCAATAAAACAACCAAAAAATGAACAAGGTAATATTAAAAGACACTATTAATTAAATCTATGAAGATATAAGAGAAATTAGTAATACTGAATGGTAATTATATAAATTCATATTCTCTATACTTTGTACATAATTTTTTCTTGGTTAAATACTCATTGAATAATTTTTCAATAAATCATATAAAATCCAGAGCTCTCTCTTTCTATAAATATCTCACAAAATAACTTAAATTTTTATAAACTCATATCTCATAAAACCTAAAAATGTGTGCCTAATATTTTGGAAGTATGACCATCCTTAAACTAATATACATATGATGGTATCCATAAATATTATGTTAATATTATAAGGAGGAATATATGCTTTCAAATTTAATATAAT
>CAUJRU010004041.1:12500-25058 GCA_963277665.1 Viscum album | reverse complement strand
ACCGCAGTATCTTGACAACCATCCACCACTCCCACACAATCGCGTAAGCACAACCATCAACCCACACAACTGACCGTCACGCCTCGAGGGAAGCAACCCGAGAGGCATCACAATGCAGCACATGAAGGCAGGGAAAGCCCGCTATGCATGACACAAGGGAAGGATTGATATACCCAACCCCCTAGCGCCAACGAGACCAACGTTCCATTCCCAAAAAAGGGAGACCGCAGTATCTTGACAACCATCCACCACTTCCACACAATCGCATAAGGGCAACCATCAACCCACACAACTGATCATGCACAACCTGATCTTTGAGACAAGCATATGACTAGTAGAAGGATCAGCCATGTAGCATCACCAACAACATCTGCATTGTTTGAGGTATGACTGAGCTCACCACTCAGACCCCAACACAAGCCCAAACCATCATCCCGAACATTCAATTCCGTTCCATTAGTTTGTCCTTTGTACATGCACAACCTGATCTTTGGGACAAGCATATGACTAATGGAAGGATCAGCCAGGTTGCATCACCAACCACATCTGCAATGTTTGAGGTATGACTGAGCAGACCACTCAGACCCCAACACAAGCCCAAACCGTCTTTCCAAATCGACAGGAACCCAATTAATGAGTCATCACCTCTGCATGATGCTCAATACCGCAATTGTGCGAGAGAATTCAACCCAAGCATATAAACAGGGCCCGTATATCATAACTGACAAAATTCCACTACCAACAGGGAGAACTCCGAAGGGACAAGTGAGGGTCTTCTAGGTGGAGCTCACCCACCTGGGGATTCTTCTCTTGATGTATAACTGAGGAGAAAGTCAGCCCTGGCACTAATTTAATGAGACCCATCACAGTATCACCATCTTTCGATTAGTTTGTCTTTGTACATGCGGGACCTGATCTTTGAGTCAAGCATATGACTAGTTGAAGGATCAGCCATGTAGCATCACCAACAACATCTGCATTGTTTGAGGTATGACTGAGCTAACCACTCAGACCCCAACACAAGCCCAAACCGTCGTCCCGAACATTCAATTCCATTCGATTAGTTTTTCCTTTGTACATGCACCACCTGATCTTTGGGACAAGCATATGACTAATGGAAGGATCAGCCAGGTAGCATCACCAACCACATCTGCAATGTTTGAGGTATGACTGAGCAAACCACTCAGACCCCAACACAAGCCCAAACCATCTTCCCAAATCGACAGGATTCCCCTTAATGAGTCATCACCTCTGCGTGACGACGCTCGTGTATCTTGTCGAAACAATAGATACACATTCTTCGCTTGATGTATAACCGAGGAGAACGTCAAACTTGTCACTGATTTAATGAGACCCTTCACAATATCACCATCTTTCGGTTAGTTTGTCCCTGTACATGCACAGACTGATCTTTGAGACAAGCATTTGACTAGTGTTCTCAACGGATATCCAACCAAGCCAAACCGTGTTCCATCATTCACATGGAAACATGCACAAGGACCAAATGAAAGCGAGGAGAAATTAATCCCCCACTTACGGATGAGGGTGCCAACGAGACCAACGTTCCCTTCCCAAAAAAGGGAGACCGCAGTATCTTGACAACCATCCACCACTCCCACACAATCGCGTAAGCACAACCATCAACCCACACAACTGACCGTGACGCCTCAAGGGAAGCAACCCGAGAGGCATCACAATGCAGCACATGAAGGCAGGGAAAGCCCGCTATGCATGACACAAGGGAAGGATTTATATACCCAACCCCCTAGAGCCAAGGAGACCAACGTTCCCTTCCCAAAAAAGGGAGACCGCAGTATCTTGACAACCATCCACCACTCCCACACAATCGCGTAAGCACAACCATCAACCCACACAACTGACTGTGACACCTCGAGGGAAGCAACCCGAGAGACATCACAATGCAGCACATGAAGGCAGGGAAAGCCCGCTATGCATGACACAAGGGAAGGATTTATATACCCAACCCCCTAGAGCCAAGGAGACCAACGTTCCCTTCCCAAAAAAGGGAGACCGCAGTATCTTGACAACCATCCACCACTCCCACACAATCGCGTAAGCACAACCATCAACCCACACAACTGACCGTGACGCCTCAAGGGAAGCAACCCCAGAGGCATCACAATGCAGCACATGAAGGCAGGGAAAGCCCGCTATGCATGACACAAGGGAAGGATTTATATACCCAACCCCCTAGAGCCAAGGAGACCAACGTTCCCTTCCCAAAAAAGGGAGACCGCAGTATCTTGACAACCATCCACCACTCCCACACAATCGCGTAAGCACAACCATCAACCCACACAACTGACTGTGACGCCTCGAGGGAAGCAACCCGAGAGACATCACAATGCAGCACATGAAGGCAGGGAAAGCCCGCTATGCATGACACAAGGGAAGGATTTATATACCCAACCCCCTAGAGCCAACGAGACCAACGTTCCCTTCCCAAAAAAGGGAGACCGCAGTATCTTGACAGCCATCCACCACTCCCACACAATCGCGTAAGCACAACCATCAACCCACACAACTGACCGTGACGCCTCGAGGGAAGCAACCCGAGAGGCATCACAATGCAGCACATGAAGGCAGGGAAAGCCCGCTATGCATGACACAAGGGAAGGATTGATATACCCAACCCCCTAGAGCCAACGAGACCAACGTTCCCTTCCCAAAAAAGGGAGACCGCAGTATCTTGACAACCATCCACCACTCCCACACAATCGCGTAAGCACAACCATCAACCCACACAACTGACCGTGACGCCTCGAGGGAAGCAACCCGAGAGGCATCACAATGCAGCACATGAAGGCAGGGAAAGCCCGCTATGCATGACACAAGGGAAGGATTGATATACCCAACCCCCTAGAGCCAACGAGACCAACGTTCCCTTCCCAAAAAAGGGAGACCGCGGTATCTTGACAACCATCCACCACTCCCACACAATCGCATAAGCGCAACCATCAACCCACACAACTGATCATGCAGGACCTGATCTTTGAGACAAGCATATGACTAGTGGAAGGATCAGACATGTAGAATCACCAACAACATCTGCATTGTTTGAGGTATGACTGAGCTCACCACTCAGACCCCAACACAAGCCCAAACCGTCGTCCCGAACATTCAATTCCGTTCGATTAGTTTGTCCATTGTACATGCACAACCTGATCTTTGAGACAAGCATATGACTAATGGAAGGATCAACAAGGTTGCATCACCAACCAAATCTGCAATGTTTGAGGTATGACCCCACCTCAACGTCCTTCCCTTCAAGGCACGCCGCATGCACCAAGACGGGCCTCGAGGCCCCTTCAAATCGTCTCACTCGGATGCCATTGTCTGGAAACGACTATCAGCCCGCAAGATCACACATGCGACAAACCCCATCTCGTTGTCATCGTTTTTAGGGCGCACTACCTCGGGAAAGACAAGCCCCAAGCACGGGACGAATCATCGAGAATTCATGGCATTGCGTCCATGCCATTTTCCATGTCACTGGGCATGTCATCGGGTGGCTCTAGGCACGCAGGACAAGACCCACGCCCAGGGGGGGTCGCCGACCACTCCCCCCCCTAAAGAGACATTTATGCATTTCCAGCTATTCCACCAGGAAACATCAACAGTGACGAGGAGACATACTGATGGGTTTAGACCACCCTAAGGGCACCGCAGTGCATGAAAGACAACACGGGTTGCCCTAAAAGAGCTATGAAACCATAGGAAGGGCCACCGACGTGACCCCTTAGGCACATGAAGGCCGCCGACACGTCATGGCATCCGTCCCGCGTCTCGTCCATCACCGCAGAGAAGACACGCCCCATGTCCAGAGCGGGTCCTCACGCATGAAAGGAATTATCTTGAGGCGGTCATTGTCATTACATACCGTACCCAACAACATATGACAAACCCCACCACGTCGTCCTTCCTTGCAAGGCACACCGCATCCTCCAAGGCAAGCCCCGATGCCCCTTCAAATCGTCCCACTCGGGTGGCGTTGTCTCCACGTGATTGTCAGTACGTCGGACCTGACACGCGACGCACCCCGGCTCATTGTCATCACTTTTATGGCGCATTACCTCAGACAAGACAAGCCCCAAGCACCGTATGAATCCTCAAGCTTTCATGGATTTGTCTGGAGGCCATTTTTCCATGTCCGTGGGCATGTCACTAGGTGGCTCTGGGCACGCAGGACAAGACCCACGCCCAGGGGGGGTCGCCGACCACTCCCCCCCTAAAGAGACATTTATGCATTTTCAGCTGTCCCACCAGGAAACATCAGCACTGACGAGGAGACATACTAACGGGTTTAGACAACCCTGTGGGCACCACAGCGCATGAAAGACAACACGTGTTGCCCTAAAAGATATATGAAACCATAGGAACAGCCACCGATGTGACCCCTTAGGCACATGAAGGCCGCCGACACGTAGTAGCATTCATCCCGGGTAGCGTCCAACACCGCCGAGAAGACAGGCCCCATGTCCAGAGAGGGTCCTCACGCATGAAATGAATTCTCTTTAGGTGGTCATTGTCATTACATACGGGACACGACAACAGATGACAAACCCCACCGCAACGTCCTTCCTTTCAAGGCACGCCACACGCACCAAGACGGGCCTCGAGGCCCCTTCAAATCGTCTCACTCGGATGCCATTGTCTGGACACGACTGTCAGTCCGCAGGATCACACATGCGACAAACCCCATCTCATTGTCATCGTTTTTAGGGCGCACTACCTCGGGCAAGACAAGCCCCAAGCACGGGACGAATCATCAGAAATTCATGGCACTGCGTCGATGCCATTTTCCATGTCACTCGGCATGTCAGTGGGTGGCTCTAGGCACGCAGGACAAGACCCACGCCCAGGGGGGGTCGCCGACCACTCCCCCCCTAAAGAGACATTTATGCATTTCCAGCTATACCACCAGGAAACATCAACAGTGACGAGGAGACATACTGATGGGTTTAGACCACCCTAAGGGCACCGCAGTGCATGAAAGACAACACGGGTTGCCCTAAAAGAGCTATGAAACCATAGGAAGGGCCACCGACGTGACCCCTTAGGCACATGAAGGCCGCCGACACGTCATGGCATCCGTCCCGCGTCTCGTCCATCACCGCAGAGAAGACGCGCCCCATGTCCAGAGCGAGTCCTCACGCCTCAAAGGAATTATCTTTAGGTGGTCATTGTCAATACATACCGTACCCAACAACATATGACAAACCCCACCACATCGTCCTTCCTTGCAAGGCACACCGCATCCACCAAGGCAAGCCCCGAGGCCCCTTCAAATCGTCTCACTCGGATGCCGTTGTCTCCACGTGATCGTCAGTACGTCGGACCTCACACACGCGACAAACCCCATCTCATTGTCATCGTTTTTATGGCGCACTACCTCGGGCAAGACAAGCCCGAAGCACGGGACAAATCATCAGGAATTCTTGGCATTGCGTCGATGCCATTTTCCACGTCACTCGGCGTGGGTCTGACACGCGACGCACCCCAGCTCATTGTCATCACTTTTATGGCGCATTACCTCAGACAAGACAAGCCCCAAGCACCGTACGAATCATCAGGCTTTCATGGATTCGTCTGGAGGCCGTTTTTCCATGTCCGTGGGCATGTCACTGGGTGGCTCTGGGCACACAGGACAAGACCCACGCCCAGGGGGGGTCGCCGACCACTCCCCCCCTAAAGAGACATTTATGCATTTCCAGCTGTCCCACCAGGAAACATCAGCACTGACGAGGAGACATACTGATGGGTTCAGACAACCCTGTGGGCACCACAGCGCATGAAAGACAACACGTGTTGCCCTAAAAGAGATATGAAACCATAGGAATAGCCACCAATGTGACCCCTTAGGCACATCAAGGCCGCCATCACGTACTAGCATCCATCCCGGGTAGCGTCCAACACCGCCGAGAAGACAGGCCCCATGTCCAGAGAGGGTCCTCACGCATGAAATGAATTCTCTTTAGGTGGTCATTATCATTACATACGGGACACGAAAACACATGAATAACCACACCTCAACGTCCTTCCTTTCAAGGCACACCGCATGCACCAAGACGGGCCTCGAGGCCCCTTCAAATCGTCTCACTCGGATGCCTTTGTCTGGAAACGACTGTCAGCCCGCAAGATCACACATGCGACAAAACCCATCTCATTGTCATCGTTTTTAGGGCGCACTACCTCGGGAAAGACAAGCCCCAAGCACGGGACGAATCATCAAGAATTCATGGCATTGCGTCGATGCCATTTTCCATGTCACTGGGCATGTCATCGGGTGGCTCTAGGCACGCAGGACAAGACCCACGCCCAGGGGGGGTCGCCGACCACTCCCCCCCTAAAGAGACATTTATGCATTTCCAGCTATTCCACCAGGAAACATCAAAAGTGACGAGGAGACATACTGAGGGGTTTAGACCACCCTAAGGGCACCGCAGTGCATGAAAGACAACACGGGTTGCCCTAAAAGAGCTATGAAACCATAGGAAGGGCCACCGACGTGACCCCTTAGGCACATGAAGGCCGCCGACACGTCATGACATCCGTCCCGCGTCTCGTCCATCACCGCAGAGAAGACACGCCCCATGTCCAGAGCGGGTCCTCACGCATGAAATGAATTATCTTTAGGCGGTCATTGTCATTACATACCGTACCCAACAACATATGACAAACCCCACCACGTCGTCCTTCCTTGCAAGGCACACCGCATCCTCCAAGGCAAGCCCCGATGCCCCTTCAAATCGTCCCACTCGGGTGGCGTTGTCTCCACGTGATTGTCAGTACCTCGGACCTGACACGCGACGCACCCCGGCTCATTGTCATCACTTTTATGGCGCATTACCTCAGACAAGACAAGCCCCAAGCACCGTATGAATCCTCAAGCTTTCATGGATTTGTCTGGAGGCCATTTTTCCATGTCCGTGGGCATGTCACTAGGTGGCTCTGGGCACGCAGGACAAGACCCACGCCCAGGGGGGGTCGCCGACCACTCCCCCCCTAAAGAGACATTTATGCCTTTCCAGCTGTCCCACCAGGAAACATCAGCACTGACGAGGAGACATACTGGAGGGTTTAGACAACCCTGTGGGCACCACAGCGCATGAAAGTCAACACGTGTTGCCCTAAAAGATATATGAAACCGTAGGAACAGCCACCGATGTGACCCCTTAGGCACATGAAGGCCGCCGACACGTAGTAGCATTCATCCCGGGTAGCGTCCAACACCGCCGAGAAGACAGGCCCCATGTCCAGAGAGGGTCCTCACGCATGAAATGAATTCTCTTTAGGTGGTCATTGTCATTACATACGGGACACGACAACAGATGACAAACCCCACCGCAACGTCCTTCCTTTCAAGGCACGCCACACGCACCAAGACGGGCCTCGAGGCCCCTTCAAATCGTCTCACTCGGATGCCATTGTCTGGACACGACTGTCAGTCCGCAGGATCACACATGCGACAAACCCCATCTCATTGTCATCGTTTTTAGGGCGCACTACCTCGGGCAAGACAAGCCCCAAGCACGAGACGAATCATCAGGAATTCGTGGCCCTGCGTCGATGCCATTTTCCATGTCACTCGGCATGTCATTGGGTGGCTCTAGGCACGCAGGACAAGACCCACGCCCAGGGGGGGTCGCCGACCACTCCCCCCCTAAAGAGACATTTATGCATTTCCAGCTATACCACCAGGAAACATCAACAGTGACGAGGAGACATACTGATGGGTTTAGACCACCCTAAGGGCACTGCAGTGCATGAAAGACAACACGGGTTGCCCTAAAAGAGCTATGAAACCATAGGAAGGGCCACCGACGTGACCCCTTAGGCACATGAAGGCCGCCGACACGTCATGGCATCCGCCCCGCGTCTCGTCCATCACCGCAGAGAAGACACGCCCCATGTCCAGAGCTGGTCCTCACGCCTCAAAGGAATTATCTTTAGGCGGTCATTGTCAATACATACCGTACCCAACAACATATGACAAACCCCACCACGTCGTCCTTCCTTGCAAGGCACACCGCATCCACCAAGGCAAGACCCGAGGTCCCTTCAAATCGTCCCACTCGGATGGCGTTGTCTCCACGTGATTGTCAGTACGTCGGACCTGACACGCGACGCACCCCGGCTCATTGTCATCACTTTTATGACGCATTACCTCAGACAAGACAAGCCCCAAGCACCGTACGAATAATCAAGCTTTCATGGATTTGTCTGGAGGTCGTTTTTCCATGTTCGTGGGCATGTCACTGGGTGGCTCTGGGCACGCAGGACAAGACCCACGCCCAGGGGGGGTCGCCGACCACTCCCCCCCTAAAGAGACATTTATGCATTTCCAGCTGTCCCACCAGGAAACATCAGCACTGACGAGGACACATACTGATGGGTTCAGACAACCCAATGGGCACCACAACGCATGAAAGACAGCACGTGTTGCCCTTAAAGAGCTACGAATCCATACGAACAGCCACCAAAGTGACCCCTTAGGCACACGAAGGCCGCCGACACGTCATGGCATCCGTCCCGGGTATCATCCAACACCGCCGAGAAGACAGGACCCATGTCCAGAGCGGGTCCCCGCGCATGAAATGAATTATCTTTAGGCGGTCATTGTCTTTACATTCCGAACACAACAACATGTGACAAACCCCACCTCGACGTCCTTCCTTTCAAGAAACGCCGCATGCACCAAGACGGGCCCCGAGACCCCTTCAAATCGTCTCACTCGGATGCCATTGTCTGAACGCGACTGTCAGTCCGCAGGATCTCGAAGGCGACAAACACCATCCCATTGTCATCGTTTTTATGGCGCACTACCTCGGGCAAGACAAGCCCCAAGCACGGGACGAATCATCAGGCATTCATGGCATTACGTCGATGTCATTTTGCATGTCAATGGGCATCACATTGGGTGGCTCTAGGCACGCAAGACAAGACCCACGCCCGGGGGGGTCGCCGACCACTCCCCCCCTAAAGAGACATTTATGCATTTCCAGCTATTCCACCAGGAAACATCAACACCGACGAGGAGACATACTGATGGGTTTAGACCACCCTGAGGGCAGGGCAGCGCATGAAAGGCAACACGTGTTGCCCTAAAAGAGCTATGAAACCATAGGAAGGGCCACCGACGTGACCCCTTAGGCACATGAAGGCCGCCGACACGTCATGGCATCCGTCCCACGTATCGTCCATCACCACAGCGAAGACACGCCCCATGTCCAGAGCGGGTCCCCACGCATGAAAGGAATTCTCTTTAGGCGGTCATTGTCATTACATACCGGACCCAACAACATATGACAAACCCCACCTCATTGTCCTTCCATTCAAGGCACACCGCATCCACCAAGGCAAGCCCTGAGGCCCCTTCAAATCCTCTCACCCGGATGGCGTTGTCTCCACCTGATTGTCAGTACGGAGGACCTGACACGCGACGAAACCCGGCTCATTGTCATCACTTTTATGGCGCACTACCTCGAACAAGACAAGCCCCAAGCACCGGACGAATCATCAAGCTGTCTTTGCTTTGTCCGGAGGCTGTTTTTCCATGTCCGTGGGCATGTCACTGGGTGGCTCTGGGCACGCAGGACAAGACCCACGCCCAGGGGGGGTCGCCGACCACTCCCCCCCTAAAGAGACATTTATGCATTTCCAGCTGTCCCACCAGGAAACATCAGCACTGACGAGGAGACATACTGATGGGTTTAGACAACCCTGTGGGCACCACAGCGCATGAAAGACAACACGTGTTGCCCTAAAAGAGATATGAAACCATAGGAACAGCCACTGATGTGACCCCTTAGGCACATCAAGGCCGCCGACACGTAGTAGCATTCGTCGCGGGTAGCATCCAACGCCGCCGAGAAGACAGGCCCCATGTCCAGAGCGGGTCCTCGCGCATGAAATGAATTCTCTTTAGGTGGTCATTGTCATTACATACGGGACACGACAACATATGAAAAACCCCACCTCGACGTCCTTCCTTTCAAGGCACGCCGCATGCACCAAGACGGGCCCTGAGGCCCCTTCAAATCGTCTCACTCGGATGCCATTGTCTGGACGCGACTGTCAGTCCGCAGGATCGCACATGCGACAAACCCCGTCTCATTGCCATCGTTTTTAGGGCGCACTACCTCGGGCAAGACAAGCCCCAAGCACGGGACGAATCATCAGGAATTCATGGCATTGCGTCGATGCCATTTTCCATGTCACTGGGCATGTCTGTGGGTGGCTCTCGGCACGCAGGACAAGACCCACGCCCAGGGGGGGTCGCCGACCACTCCCCCCCTAAAGAGACATTTATGCATTTCCAGCTATTCCACCAGGAAACATCAACACTGACGAGGAGACATACTGAGTGGTTTAGACCACCCAGAGGGAACCGCAGCGCATGAAAGGCAACACGTGTTGCCCTAAAAGGGCTATGAAACCATAGGAAGGGACACCGACGTGGCCCCTTAGGCACATGAAGGCCGCCGACACGTCATGGCATCCGTCCCGCGTATCGTCCAACACCGCCGAGGAGACAGGACCCATGTCCAGAGCGGGTCCTCACGCATGAAATGAATTCTCTTTAGGTGGTCATTGTCTTTACATACCGGACACAACAACATATGACAAACCCCACCTCAACGTCCTTCCTTTCAAGGCACGCCGCACGCACCAAGACGGGCCCCGAGGCCCCTTCAAATCGCCTCACTAGGATTCCATTGTCTGGACGCGATTGTCAGTCCGTAGGATCTCACAGGCGACAAACCCCACCCATCTCATTGTCATCGGTTTTATGGCGCACCACCTCGGGCAAGACAAGACCCTAGCACGGGAAGAATCATCAGGAATTCAGGGCATTGCGTCGATGCCATTTTCCATGTCACTGGGCATGTCATTGGGTGGCTCTAGGCACGCAGGACAAGACCCACGCCCAGGGGGGTCGCCGACCACTCCCCCCCTAAAGAGACATTTATGCATTTCCAGCTATCCCACCAGGAAACATCAACACTGACGAGGAGACATACTGATGGGTTTAGACCACCCTGAGGGCACCACAGCGCATGAAAGACAACACGTGTTGCCCTAAAAGAGCTATGAAACCATAGGAAGGGCCACCGACGTGACCCCTTATGCACATGAAGGCCACCGACAAGTCATGGCATCCATCCCGCGTATCGTCGATCACCGCCGAGAAGACACGCCCCATGTCCAGAGCGGGTCCTCACTCATGAAAAGAATTCTCTTTAGGTGGTAATTGTAATTACATACAGGACCCAACAACATATGAAAAACCCCACCTCGACGTCCTTCCTTTCAAGGCACGTCGCATCCACCAAGACATGCCCCGAGGCCACTTCAAATCGTCTCACTCGGATGGCTTTGTCTCCACGCGATTGTCAGTTCGTCGGACCTGACACGCGACGAACCCCGTCTCATTGTCATCGCTTTTATGGGGCACTACCGCGGGCAAGACAAGCCCCAAGCACAGGAGGAATCATCTAGAGGCCATTTTTCCATGTCTGTGGGCATGTCACTGGGTGGCTCTGGGCACGCAGGACAAGACCCACGCCCAGGGGGGGTCGCCGACCACTCCCCCCCTAAAGAGACATTTCTGCATTTCCAGCTCTCCCACCAGGAAACATCAGCACTGACGAGGAGACATACTGAGTGGTTCAGACCACCCAGAGGGAACCGCAGCGCATGAAAGACAACACGTGTTGCCCTAAAAGAGCTATGAAACCATAGGAACGGCAACCGACGTGACCCCTTAGGCACGTGAAGGCCGCCGACACGTCATGGCATCCTTCCCGCGTATCGTCGACCACCGCCGAGAAGACAGACCCCATGTCCAGAGCGGGTCCTCACGCATGAAATGAATTCTCTTTAGGTGGTCGGTGTCGTTACATACCGAACCCAACAACATATGACAAACCCCAGCTCGGCGTCCTTCCTTTCAAGGCACCCCGCATCCACCAAGACAAGCCTCGAGGCCCCTTCAAATCGTCTCACTCGGATGGCATTGTCTCCACGCGATTGTCGGTACGTAGGACCTCACACGCGACGAACCCCGGCTCATTGTCAAAGCTTTTAAGGCGCACTACCCCGGAGAAGACAAGCCCCAAGCACCGGACGAATCATCACGCATTGATGGCATTGTCTAGAGGCCATTTTTCCATGTCCGTGGGCATGTCACTGGGTGGCTCGAGGCACGCAGGACAAGACCCACGCCCAGGGGGGGTCGCCGACCACTACCCCCCTAAAGAGACATTTATGCATTTACAGCTATCCCACCAGGAAACATCAGCACTGACGAGGAGACATACTGAGTGGTTTAGACCACCCAGAGGGCACCCCAGCTCATGAAAGACAACGCGAGTTGCCCTAAAAGAGCTATGAAACCATAGGAACGGCCACCGACGTGACCCCTTAGGCACATGAAGGCCGCCGGCACGTCATGGCATCCGTCCCGCGTGTCGTCGACCACCGCCGAGAAGACAACCCCATGTCCAGAGCGGGTCCTCACGCATGAAACGAATT
>CAUJRU010004041.1:0-2500 GCA_963277665.1 Viscum album | reverse complement strand
AAGGCAGGTACAGCAAAGGACGACAAAGGAACCCAATCCCACCATGCCTCCCACATCCCAACATCTGCAAGAACTCAACCACACTCGGTGGCTTTTAAGCATAGCCCGACCCGCAACGCTCCATGAAAGGTGAGGAAAAAGGTGGGTACGACAGGACGGGGAAACAACCCAATCCCGCCCATACCCCCCACATCCCACCAGTGAGGAAAAAGGTAGGAACGTCAGGGGATGAGGAGGGAAACCCCCATCCCGCCGTGCCTCCCACATCTCACATTCCGTAGGAACTCAACCGCCATGAGGCAGCTTTTAAGCAGACGAACCAGCAACGCTCAAGAGACGTCAAGGAAAAGGAGTCATGGTAGGTACGGGGGTCCTATGTCCCGCCGCGCCGC
The DNA here is from genome assembly GCA_963277665.1 of Viscum album. NCBI lineage: Eukaryota > Viridiplantae > Streptophyta > Magnoliopsida > Santalales > Viscaceae > Viscum > Viscum album. Next base: position 2,108 of record CAUJRU010004041.1, on the reverse strand, counting down.
CCACATCCCACCATCCACAGGATCCCACAAACCGTGAGGCGGTATTTAAGCACCCAGCCCGCAATGCTCCACAGACGGGGAGGAAAAGGCAGGCACGTCAGGGGACGGGGCAAAAACCCAATCCCGCCGCGCCTCCCACATCCCACCATCCGCAGCAACTCAACCACCCTGAGGCGGCTTTTAAGCAAGCCAAGCCGCACTGCTCTAGAGAAGGCGAGGGAAGGGCAGGAGCGTCGAGGGACGACAAAGGAACACCAACCCACCATGCCTCCCACATCCCACCATCCAAGGAACTCCGCCACCGACAGGTGGCCTTTTAAGCAAGCCCGAACCGCAACGCTCCATGAAAGGTGAGGAAAAAGGCGGGCACGGCATGAGACTGGGCAAAAACCCATTCTTTCCAATGCCCCCCACATCCCACCGGTGAGGAAAAGGAATTACAGCGTCCCACCGCCATGCCTCCCACATCCCACCTTCCGAAGGAACTCAACCGCCATGAGGCAGATTTTAAGCAGACGAACCCACAACGCTCCAGGGACGTTGAGGAAAAGGAGTCATGACAGGAACGGAGGCCCTATGTCCCGCCGCACCCCCCACATCCCACCATTCAAAAGAACTCAACCACCGTTGAGAAACTTTTAACCAAGAACCAGGACACCAACCATGCTCATCTATCATCATCCCATCCAAGTTATATCTGTCTAGTATCGCATCGTCTTTTTAGCAAGCCCTTGGAAGACGGAACCGCAATTGTGCGAGAGAATTCAACCCAAGCATATAGACGGGGCCCCTACATCAGCACCAAAAAAATTCCACTACCAACAGGGAGAACTCCAAAGGGACAAGTGAGGGTCTTCTAGGTGGAGCTCACCCACCTGGGGATTCTTCGCTTGAGATATAACCGAGGAGAAAGTCACCCCTGGAACTGATTTAATGAGACCCGTCACAGTATCACCATCTTTCGATTAGTTTGTCCTTTACATGCGGGACCTGATCTTTGAGACAGGCATATGACTAGTGGAAGGATCAGCCATGTAGCATCACCAACAACATCTGCATTGTTTGGGGTATGACTGAGCTGACCACTCAGACCCCAACACAAGCCCAAACCGTCGTCCCGAACATTCAATTCTGTTCGATTAGTTTGTCCTTTGTACATGCACAACCTGATCTTTGAGACAAGCATATGACTAATGGAAGGATCAGCCAGGTAGCATCACCAACCACATCTGCAATGTTTGAGGTATGACTGAGCAGACCACTCAGACCCCAACACAAGCCCCAACCATCTTCCCAAATCGACAGGATTCCCCTTAATGAGTCATCACCTCCGCATGACGCTCGTGTATCTTGCAGAAACAGTAGATACACATTCTCAAGCCACCCTTATGAACATCATCACCCAAGGCATGACTGAGGAGGAAGGCACCCCAACTTGTCCAATAATGAACCATGGAAATCGTCACCCTGTTGGTGTGAGTTTCTTAGGACCCAAATAACTCGCACGTGGCCCCGACAATGCGTTGAGCAAAGCACTCCCACCAATCATTGCCCAAGGCAGCTTGCTATGGTTCGCATGAAATATCGCTGAATGAGAAATTTAGGAGCACGCTCTTGCATCCTGGTGATACCGACAGTTTCGCGCTTGAACCACTACCAAAATTCCACAACGCTCCAGAGAAGGTGAGGAAAAGGCGGTACAGCAAGGGACGACAAAGGAACCCAATCCCACCATGCCTCCCACATCCCAACATCTGCAAGAACTCAACCACACTCGGTGGCTTTTAAGCATAGCCCGACCCGCAACGCTCCATGAAAGGTGAGGAAAAAGGTGGGTACGACAGGACGGGGAAACAACCCAATCCCGCCCATACCCCCCACATCCCACCAGTGAGGAAAAAGGTAGGAACGTCAGGGGATGAGGAGGGAAACCCCCATCCCGCCGTGCCTCCCACATCTCACATTCCGTAGGAACTCAACCGCCATGAGGCAGCTTTTAAGCAGACGAACCAGCAACGCTCAAGAGACGTCAAGGAAAAGGAGTCAGGGTAGGTACGGGGGTCCTATGTCCCGCCGCGCCGCCCACATCCCACCATCCACAGGATCCC